>JAPMOR010106379.1:26435-54943 GCA_026543865.1 Argiope aurantia
GAGTTTTATGATTTTAAACCTAGTAAATTCTCAATAAAATTTTTAAGATTATTCGGAACAAAATTATCAAATGATAATGCTGATTTTAATTCTATATTAGAGTCAGAGACAGGAAGTGAATTTGAGAGAAAGAAGTGGAAAATAATATTTATAAGATGCAATCATATATTAATGCTAAAATGCAAAACATTTTTAAAGTAAGAAATTTATTTTTGGCATACAAATGAAATTATGTTTAGAAAATTGCCTATGTTAAATGTATGCTTCTAATATCTATAAAATGCTTCTAATATCTACATGATTGTATTCATTTCATGTATTAAATTTGGAATTTTATTATTATTTAACATTATGGGAAACACAATCATAATTCTATTGGTGAAACTAATGATTATCTTTCTTTCTTATATTTTTTCCAGATGTTTCTCGTTGCACTACTTGCATGCATTGCCCTTGCTCATGGCTCAGTACACAATCATGTAAGTATGTTCAGAAAATGTTAATTAATTTATTTGGCTACTTTGACCCGAAAGTTTTTGTGTGATAACAACTGATAATGAAGAATATTTCAAAACATCTTCCTTTGCATACTGTTAAAATAAAAATAAAAAATAAACCTGCATTTGAAACAGTTTTAAACAAAAAGTTTTCAATATTTAAGAATGAATTTATAATTGTGTTTGAATTGATATCCAGCCTCTCAGTCTATTCAAAGATCAGATATCCAATATCATTCTCGCATTCTTTCTAGATATATCGTCAATGATCGATAGATTAAAAGAATCAAAATGTATATTTTACTCCCCATTCATTATGGAAAAATTTGAAAGGATTCCTCAGTCATATTCACAGCACAGATTTCGTCAACTTTAACTTCATATTAACGCTTCTCATCTCTTAAAACATCAGAAATGGAGGATTCCACATTCTATATTTTTGAGATAACCCAAATAAAAGTTTGTTAGTCTCATGTTTTGGAATTAAGAGTTAATCGGTTTATTTTGGTACCTCTTAAGCATAAAGGATCAATCAGAGTTTTCAAATATTAAATATTATAAATAAATGCTACAATACACATTATTTAAAAATAATATGAATCTATTATTTCGAAATTGAAACAAATGATATCTTGTCTGTTAATGTTGAATTTCACATTGAGGATAGGGTGCTTGCTGAAAAAAAAAAGTGAATTCCTTAACCTCTTGAGAAATTTGTATATTCTTCTATAATTTTGTATTAATATTTTTCAGGTTCGTCCCTATCAGGCTGGATACTATATCAGACATCCTCACCGCCATGAGCACGCTGAAATAGCTCGAGACCACTCCGGAGCTGTTGCTGGACGTTATGGTTATTTGGACGCCAGAGGGATAGGCAAACAGGTGCATTACGTAGCCGACCACGCGGGATTGAGAGCTCGAGTCCACACCAATGAACCAGCAGTTGTCCACAGTGCACCTGCCGCTGCTCACGTTGTCTCCGGTAGTCTTCTTGCACCTGCCGTTGTTCCAGTTCCTGCATATACTAATCTTGCCCCAGGACATGACTTCAGAGTGGATGGATATGGCCTTGGATACAGTTATAGAAATCCTTTGGGATACTCTAATGTCATTGTGCACTGAAGAAATGTTTAAGTTGTTATAAATTCTCTACCCTATTTAAAAATATATATTATTTTATTCTTTAAATTTTCTCTTTAATAAATAATATGTTTGTTTTTTAATTTTGTCATTTTTGCCAAAATACTTATGACTTATTTACAACAAAATTTGTTACATGGAATATCATGTTTATCTTTGTATGTTTTAAAATTGTTATTATTGTCTGTTGCTCTTAAAATAAATTTCTTTGATTTCATAACATCTTTTTCTTATTTAATATACTCGACATTTTACACATTTAATTAAAGTATGCATTTGCACTGCATAAAATTTTATTAACCTAAATATTTAATTTAAATGGTCGTACAACTTTTAATATTGCCTTCTGTTATATATTGTATCGAGTTGGTAGTGCAAACGTCCTTCTGTACAAAAAGCTAATGCATTTTTTTAATTTGTAAAATTATTTCTTATTTCTTTGAAGTATGCTCACAATTTTTTAAATTATACATGTAATAAGTTAACAGTGCTTTTTTATAAGCTTAATTTTGCCTTCGACCTGGTCTATGGCCAGCACATCTGCTCCGTGATCGGGGCGATCCGGGCTTGATTCCTCGTTTGGGCATGGTTGTTCTCTATACTGTGTTCTATCTGTGAGGTGTGTGAAAGAGTCCCCTTTAAAAAGAGGTTGCACAAGCGAATGTGTGTGTTATCTTCATTTGAGCTAGAAGTCTGATTTCTACCCTCTGGCGCATTGCCCTCAGAAGCTATTTCCCACTCGACTTAAATCGCAGACAGTTCGTTAATGGGGCTTGCAAAGCATCATAAGTAAAACCAACAAACAGCTAAATTTTAAATTAATGAATAATGTTACACTCAAAAATCATCAAAAAATAACGAATAATTAGTAATGATTAATTCAAAAACATTAATTGAATTGACAAAGAAATATTATATTCACATATTTTCAAATAAGGTTTTTAAAATTTTTGATAAATAAAAGAATTTTTTTTATTACTTTTAAGGAAAATTACAATATAGAATTACATACTTTCAAATATTTTTAGCATTACTGTAAATTGCAGGAAAGGAAATCGAAGAAAGATAACAATGCAATTTCGAAAAATTCAAAATTTTAAATATTTAATCACAGGTTTATTAAAGTTTGTAAAGTTATATTTAAGAACAGAAATATTCTTTAACATTTTGGCATTTAGTTTCTTATCTATGTACATTTGAAATAAACCGTGGATTATAAATGATTTTCGTTTAAAAATTGGTTATTAAACTTGAGGTTATCTCAATAAGGAAAAATATATATTACAGTGATAGTGAAATGAGAATCTTTAACGATATTTGTCTTTGCCTGTTGGAAGGATCAAAAAAGATGTGTAAATAATCTAAAGAAATTTTCCAAAACAATTGCATATATTATGCCAATAAATTAAAGGATTACACAAATTAAAAGTTTAAATGATTTATTACAATATTATACAAGTAATTCTAAATTTTAAAGCATACATTTACAAGGGGAGTTCAAAATGAAAAGGCACGAAACGTCGTAACAACGTAACTGTTAACATATTTGCCTATGCCACTATGGGAGAACATAGCGAGACATTTAGGGATGCGATTGCAGTCTCCGGCGGAGAATGCGCATGTGCAGGAGAGAGCAGATGCTCTTAGAAAGTGCGCTTCCAATTAGCACAGAAGAGCTGTTAACTCCGATGTGTACTGTGAGACACTCATGGGGGGGGGGATGTGGTTCTGTTCCATGATAACGCGCGTCCACACTTTTCTAGGGTCACACACGCGGAACTGGTCAAGTTCAACTGGGAGCAGCTCGACCTTCCTCCCTAAAGCCCGGACATGTCCCCCTATTATTTTTATGTGTTTAATCCCCTGAAAAAACACCTGAAAAGGAAGCACTTCAACTCGAACGGCGAACTCAAGAACGTTATGAAGGACTGGGTTTCGTCACGGTCACAGGAATTCTGAGAAAAAGGAATCCTTCTGCTCGTTAATCATTGGACTCGTCATGCTCTGGCTAATGATGTATACTTTGAATAAAGTCTTCATTTATACCCACATTGTCGTTCATACCATTTCACTTGAACACTCCTTGTATTTCTAAACGTTAATTTTAGTGCAAACATATTTAGTAAAGTGATTTTCTGAGCTTAGAACACATTTCAATTATTAGTTGAAAATAGGAACTTTGAGTTTAAAAAATGATTAAAAAGAAACAGAATAAATTATCACTCTTCAAGTTACTAGATGCATTGAATCGTTGAAAATAACATTAGTTTCATCCCATAGCTATGAAACTACACTGGTGTGCAAAACTTAAGCAACAGGTATGTTTTTTGCCATAACTTCACGAGAAATCATCTGAGAGACATGAAATTCAGAAATGAGATACAGCATTTTGTTCTGAAAGAATGACGAAAGCATAGTTGCGCAGAAATGAATACAATGCATACAGTATGGAATCAAACAAAAAAAGGCTTTATTCAACTCATAGTATCGTTACACATGATTGTCTGTCCAAGAGGAAGAACAGCAAGCAGATGTTCCTTAGTATGGATATGCCCTCCCCTTACTACAATGGTTGCTTCGCACCGTCTCCCCATACTCAGCACCAGATTGTCGAACTGTTCTTGAGGTAAGAGTGCCCATTCCTCAATCAGCATTTGTTTAAGTTGTCGGGTGTTCCCAGGAGGATCTAATCGTGCTGCAAGGCGTCTCCCCAAAGCATCCCACACATGTTCTATCGGATTTAAATCAGGGGAGCACGCTGAGCAATCCCTTCGAGTGATATCTTCCCTTTCCAGGAGCTCCTCAACAGCATGAGTCGTGTGTGGCCGTGCATAGTAATCCATAAAAACGAAGTCTGATCCAATGGCAAGTCGAAACAGACGCACATGGGGAAGGATCACCTCCTGAAAATAGCGATCTCCAGTTACAGATCCTGTGTCGAAACCGTGGAGCTCAGTCCGCCCGTTCATCATAATGCCTATCCAGACGACAACTCCAGGACCACCGAAACGGTCTCTTTCCGTGATGTTACTGGTATGAAACCGTGTCCCGATCTCTCTCCAAATCAACTGACGTTGGGAATCGCTTGTAACATCACGGAAAGAGACCGTTTTGGTGGTCCTGGAGTTGTCGTCTGGGGAGGCATTATGATGAACGGGCGGACTGAGCTCCACGTTTTCGACAGAGGCTCTGTAACTGGAGATCTCTATTGTCAGGAGGTGATCCTTCCCCATGTGCGTCTGTTCCGAGGTGCTATTGGATCAGACTTCGTTTTTATGGATGACAATGTACGGCCACACAGGACTCATGCTGTTGAGGAGCTCCTAGAAAGTGAAGATATCACTCGACTGGATTGACCGCCGTGCTCCCCTGATTTAAATCCGACAGAACATGTGTGGGATGCTTTGGGGAGACGCCTTGCGGCACGATTACATCCTCCTGGGAACACCCGACATCTTAAACAGATGCTGATTGAGGAATGGACACTCTTACCTCAAGAACTGTTTGACAATCTGGTGCTGAGTATGGGGAGACGGTGCGAAGCAACCATTGCAGTAAGGGGAGGGCATATCCCATACTAAGGAACACCTGCTTGCTGTTCTTCCTCTTGGACAGACAATCATGTGTAACGATACTATGAGTTCAATAAAGCCTTTTTTTGTTTGATTCCATACTGTATGCATTGTATTCATTTCTGCGCAACTATGCTTTCGTCATTCTTTCAGAACAAATATGCTGTATCTCATTTCTGAATTTCATGTCTCTCAGATGATTTCTCGTGAACTTATGGCAAAAAACATACCTGTTGCTTAAGTTTTGCACACCAGTGTATTATGTTCAAAAAAGTAATTCGCTATATTTCTATAAATGAGGACTTTGCGGCCACAATAACGAACAAATGACAAGTTATATATCAATCATGAAAGGGGAAACCAAGGAAAAAAAAGAATGAAAGGAAAAGAATAAAAGAAATTAAGGAAAAAAAGAATGAAAGGAAAAGAATAAAAGAAATTGAGGGAAAAAAAAAGAAAAGAAAGTTGAGAAGTCCATAATCATTTTTTAGCATAAATCATATAACTAAAGTATTTGACAAAAAAAAAACCTGTTTTTTTGCAAAATATTTATATACTCTGCACTTTAGAAAAATAATCGTACACAAAAATATTACATATTTTTTATAAATAATTTTATATTGAAATTAAACCCTTCATCATTTGGAAAATGTAAGCGGTGTACTACTTTGCTGTTTTAAGTAAAAAATGCAAAAAATATTTTTTGATATATATATATATATTTTTATTTTTACAGTCTATATTCTGTAATTAATGCAATTGTCTACTTTGAAAAATATGTAGATCAAAATTGTCGACTATGTAGATCAAAACAATTTTTGTGAAAAACTTTTAACTCAAGCGCTTTTGTTTCTAAAAAATTTTTTCTATATTTTTTGCCATATAGATATAGTTAATAAAAAAGAAATCGCTAATATAAATAGTTAATATTAAAAGATTTAGAAAATTAAAAATTGCTACTTACGGCTAAGTTACCCAAATGTCTCAAACTATAACAAGAAATCATAGTAAAATGGAGTTTTAACTAATTAGTTGATACTGTTTGTAAACTTTAATTTACGAAAAATATTTTTATAATGTTGCTGGTGCACATTTACATCTTTTTGAATCTATTTTTTAAATTTTTGGATATTGATTCGTAACATCCTAGTACTCTAGAGCATTAATTCACATTGCAGGTTTCATTTCGATTTCATGTGAATTTCGTTTCTAAAATTAAATACAAGAACAACGACAAATAGACTGGGAGGAAAATGCAAGTTACAGATAATTTTATTGAAAAATTATAAAACTAGAATGGAATTGCAATTCGAAGCTATTCTGATATGCTTGAAAATATGTAATCTGGAATCAATGCAATATTTTGTTACTGCTGTTAAAGAACTAAACATTTTGTACATGGGTAAAACCAAAAAGTAGGCAAAAGTTGTTGCAAATATCAGCAGACAAATACT
This sequence comes from Argiope aurantia, assembly GCA_026543865.1. Classification (NCBI taxonomy): domain Eukaryota; kingdom Metazoa; phylum Arthropoda; class Arachnida; order Araneae; family Araneidae; genus Argiope; species Argiope aurantia. The sequence continues at coordinate 33,102 of JAPMOR010106379.1, forward strand.
TATTGAAAAAAGTCATTAAACTTACTTAAAATATTATAAAGCCAATGTACATGAAACTCTATGACCAAAAGTTACTAAAGAATCCCAAACAAGAATAAATTCCTATAGAGAAAGAACCGAAAATGCCAATTGTTTAATCATATTAGCATCCTGTTTCAGAGCAACAGAAGCCTATTGGGATGTATCACGCAATTCCGATCTTCGCTCAGACGACACCAAATTTTACAAACTGCTACCACATTAATGGATTTAGCATGACTGGAATCGCTAACATGGAGGTTATAAGGTCTGAAACCTGGAATTCTACAGACCTTAAACCGAAATTCTTACCACCAGACCACTGCCCCAAGCTAAATGTCCCTGAAACCTTTAATGGTTTTTGCTCATGAAAAATAATTCCGAAACAACATTTAGTTAAGATATTTCCCAGCTTAATGAAGGTGTAGAAGGTATATCGTGTGTATTAAATAAATTGCTAGTGAATTTTAGCAGTTATATGCAAAATTTGATTATTAAGGTATTTGCAATTCCAAAATATACCCTTGATCATCTAAAAAATCCATAGAAATAAAAAGCGAGCCCAGCTATAGAAAAAAAATATGTACAACATATGAAGAAAAAGAAGATTTAAGTTATAAATGGGAAATTTTTGGACAATTTCATAAAGAGGAAATACCTTTTTACTATAATTGCAAACTTTAAACGTGTTTTTCTCAAAATGTTTTCAAAACGTGTTTTTAAAACTTTAAACGTACTTCCTCTAGAATCTTATATTATCTTATATAATCTTATATAATGGTATTTTGAAGTTTCAATTTTTGTAACTGATAGCTTTCAATAATTATCACGAATGCCTCTCATTTCTGTGATTACTAATGTTTGTAGGCTTACAAAGCAGTATTTAAAAATTACAAAATTAAAACGTGTATAATAGAGGTATAAAATAAAATAATAAATATTCACAATGAAAGAAAGGTTTCCATTCCATTGACGAGATATGAATCGCCAAATAGTTTAATCATAAATATTCATTATTCTAAATATTTGAAAGGAATAAATTAGCAATCTTTTCCATCATTAATTGTTTTACTTTCTTATGATTTATTCAATGAGATGTGAGTAATGAAACCCAAAGCGTTAGAGTATGTTATAACATTACAGATAATTATCAGTGAAGGCATGCTTTTTCGGATTTAAGGGTTAATCTGTTTTACTGTAACTTCCTATGTTACAATGTCAAGACTTTGACCTACAAAGTAAATGGAATATCTAATTCACTTTCATTGCAGAAACTCAGGTATAAATAAAAGATTTTATAATCAAATGAATCATTCAGAAACCACTGAAGAGTCAATAAAAGTAAGAAAATGTTTCTTTTTCTCCTTTTCTAATATTGATTTAAAATTATTCGTGATTTTCTCTTACAAAAAAAAATATTCTCAGAATGTAACTAACATCGTAATTTCAAATATAACTTATAAACTTAAAATATAGCTTTGAATTTAAATAAGGAACATGTAAAAAATAATAAGGTTTATGGTTATTGATATGTAATGTAACATATCACATAAAACGTTAAAAGGCTGAAATTCCTACAATTTAAATTTTATAAAATATTTAGTATATATTTGAGAGCATCTAGACCTGTTTAAACCTTATTGAAAAACTAAGTAATTTTTGAGATGTAGATTCTTATTAAACACAATTTTTAACAAATTTGGAGATTTTATAACTTTGAATATAAGCACGAACTTTGAAAAATTATTACTTTACTTCTAAATCAAAATGTTATTCACAACGTATATAGAAATTTCAAAATTTCTCTAAAAGTTTTGATGCATTAAAGCAAAAATTTTAATTCAAAATATATAAGCATTTAAAACAGAAAATAATGTAACAAGATCCGATCCCGCATTCTGACATAATTGTATCAGAGAAATATAGGATCACCGCAGTGATAATAGGAATTTTAAGGTAAGTAACAATTTTGTCACTAAAACATTATGAAATAATTCCTCTCGACAATGTAAAATATAGCTATACCACATGCAATGTATTTTCTATGTAAATGACAACTAGCTTATTCATCCAGCTAATTTTCCTCCTCAGTTTAAGGCACATTCCAAGAAGGAATATTTAAAAAAATTAATTAATTTCATAAAATTTCAAACTTTTCCGCTGTATGATACATATGTAATAAATTATGGTTAATAAAATAGATTAAGTTTCAACGAAAACAGTTTATTGCCATTCTACTCTTGATTTTGCAAATGATTAGTTAGCGATTCTTTTAAATCATTAATTAGGTTTTTTTAAGCTGAATTTAAAAATTCCACTTCCATATTGTTTTTATATTTAATACTACATTTTCTTGAAATTTTTATATTTTAAAAACATAACGTAACATAACTTCATTTCCTAATATATCACGTTTACTTTAAAAAATACCTTCATCATATATTTATCAAATAAATTATTTTTCAGATGTTTTTTCTGGTAGTAATTTCTTGCGTGGCTTTGTCACAAGCCTCCCAAATTTTGCCAGCTGTAAGTATGAACGTAAACATTTTTTAAGTTAATTTTTACTAATCTGAGTTCTTTTGCATAAATGATTAAAATAGACAGCGGAATATCAAGTTTTATTAAGTATTCGATTTTTATCATTATCTAAAGATAACTAGAATTTTTGACCAAATAAAAGATAGTCCCTGCAAATTTTCGTTTCAATTTTGTATGTAATATAGTTGCGATGGAAAATATGATGGAAATTAACACTATTTAAAAAAAATTAATTAAATATATAGTGCAACATAAGCCCATGCTCTCAAATCCAATTTAGAACAATTAAGTATGTTAAATACGAATTCTCAAGTCAAAATTTTTAATAATGTATAATATTAACTGAACTATTCATAAAATTCGAGTTTGGCTATATTTAAAACAATGACATTAGATAGCTAGAATATTATACTTTTTTTAACGTAAATATTTACCACTTAGCAATAATTCGGATTTTAAGATTAAAATTCAGAATTTGGTATTTAAAGATTTATTTAGAAGAAATTTTGAATATCTTTTAGATAAAATGAAAAGACAAATGCTCTTTGATGATATTAATTATCTACGAATCTTGAAACGGCAGAATTGACAATAAACAAATATTGATAAAAATTAGTTTCAAATAGATATCATGAAATTTATACTTGCCTTAAAAAACCGAATGTTATTCCTGTAATAACGGCAACCATTGTAATTAAATTTTTATGTGAGAATTAATGGTTCATTGGGAAGCCTCGTCTGGGAACTTGCATTTTCAAACACAGAAAAACGAAATTGATGCAAAGATCTGAAGAAAAATAAAATTTAAGTGAAAAATTAAATACCATCATTTAAGTCTATCTCGTAATTGTATCTTATGCTAATCTGAAGTAGAAACTTTTATTTTTAATAGACCCTTTCATTTTTTAATAACAAAAAATATTTCGGGAATAATCTAATTTCTAGTTTAAAAATCAAATAAAATTTAAAATATAAATACAAATTTATTTCTTCCCCAAGCGTAGGTTCATGATGCTCACTTGATAAAATATTTTTTTATATTCAACTATTTTGAAAATTTATAAATAATATTTCTTAATGGCTGAATATTATTAGTATCATTCTATTGAAACATATAGTGTGCAAAGTTTCGAATTCTAATTTATTTTTTGTAGATTCTTCCTCATGCCCAGCCTTACAACTTCGGGTACGCAATTAGGGATCACACCAGTGACCAATACAGACAGGAAAAAGGAAATTGACTCGGAGGTGTAGTGGGAAGATATGGCTTCAAAGACGCCAGAGGAATCATTCGTAACGTCAACTACGTCGCTGATCATGCTGGATTCAGGGCACAGGTCAATACCAATGAACCAGGAACCGCCAATCAGAACCCTGCTGCTGTTCTGGTCAATTCTCATCAGCCTGTTGTAGTTAAGGCAGTCGAAACTGTCCATCCTGTTCCCGTGGTCACTGTCCCAACTGCTCATGAAGATTAGAGATTCGGGCCCGGATTCGCAGATGCCCTGGGATACCGTGGTGGTGTCAACTTTGCATTGCCTTTAATCGGAGGAGCTGTTAGAGGATATGACAATCGATTTGCTAATGTGATTGTTTAAATAATGTTTCCCTGTAAAATATCCGATTCTTCATTTAATATTGCTAGCAATAACTTCATGAATTTCTTTAAAAAATCTTTAGCTTCTCTATTACGTGCTTTGATTTAAGTTTGATTCATTGTTCTTTATAAAAAAAAAGGAAATATATTAAAAGCAACTTCTATGCAGATTCTTCGTCGCTTGCTTTATTTAACTACACGGAATGCTGGGCATTAACTTCTGTAAAATTTCTGCATTTTTTAAAAATAAATTTGCTTTGATATTATTTTTTGTGTCTTTTCTTTCATTGCAAACATCCTTTACGAAACAAGATATTAAAATACTTTTACAACTTTTTGAGACAATCCATGAATGTATTAGTGTCTAAAAACTTTTTAAAACATTGTCGGATATTACATTAACAATTATAAATTACGTTCTTGTTTTCATATGCATATAATCACAGATGAAATAAATTATTATTATGAATTTTTTTGATTCAATATTTCTATGTTTTAACAAAAAGAAAATGAACTTCGACACTTAAATACTTCTGATTCATTGCCAATACCTACTTGCATACCTACTACTATATATTATTATATCTTAAATAATTTAAGACTGTTGCGATAATTTATAGTATCTTACCATATCCTTTTTCTCCATTTACTTATATAACAAAATCATACATCAAAGAATCTTAATTAATATAAGGTATTTCCTCGTGTCAAAAACATACTCTTAATCTTAATCAACTTCCGATTTTATTTTTTTTAAAGCCGCATCTTCCTGAATTCTTGCATTAGTTACTGCAACTGTCATTTTCAACTAACAAATTTATCAGTTCATATTAACATATTTGCAGACTCACCATTACTATGTAAAATGTAACTTCAAAGCCATTTGTATTTATTTCAATTTTTTACTTTTGCCCTTGGAAAAATAGATTCCAGTTAGGGAAGTTCGGAAAAGGTATCATACCCAAACAAATTTATTATTTTGAGTTTTGGTATTTGAAGCACCTATTCCTTCTAATTGTGTTTTATTGTATGCCTCATGAAAAGCATGATAAACCTTTGCAATTGGATATATACAGACGGTTATCAAAATAATGGAAACACCTTAGATTTATAAAAAAAAACCTTTATTAGTATGGTGTGGTGATACCTAACCATATCATGACTGCCTTTGGCATGTAATACAGCGTGAATTCTTACAATAGTGTTTAAAGGAATATTATACCATTCTTCCTGGAGATATTGTGAAAATTGTGGGAGAGATGCAGGTTGAAAATATCGCTTCTGTATTGAACGCTCTAAAACAGACCATTAAGGTTCAATTATATTGAGGACGGGTGACGGTGCGGACCAACGCAATTATTTAACTTCATCCTCATGTTCATCAAACCACGATTAAACAAATCGCGCTGCATGGATAGGTGCATTATGATCCTGGAAAATTCCATCTCTTGGAGGAAACCAGGTTTGCATCATAGGATGGACCTAGTCAGCTAAAATTTCTTTATATTTCTCTCCACTGATCTTTCCTTTCAAGATTACGATTGCTCCAGCAGAAAACCACGACATGGCTGCACATATCATGACAGATCCACCTCCATTCTTGACAGTTGGAAGGAGACAATCACGATCATACGCTTGTGTAGATGTCCTCCGAACGTGTACCCGTCCTTTTGTAGGAAAATGTGTGGAACAATATACGTTAGACCATATTATTTTTTTTCCATTTATCAATCTACCAGGTTTTGTGAATGTGACAACACTGTAGACTTCGTTTAGCATTAAATTCTGTGACAAATGACTCGGGAATTGCTGCTCTGCCATAAATGTTGTTTATGAAGATGCCTTCTAACTGAAATCACTGACACTGGAGAATCAGATGGGGATTGATCTATGCGGTCACTTTTGCTGCAGTTGTTCGCCTTTCAGACATTACAATCCGCTTCAATACCCTTCGGTCTCTTTCACTGAGCTTCTTTTTCCACCCATTATTTTGCTTTGCCGAGCTTGTCTTGCCACACTGTGTGCACGTTGTCAAGACTTTAAACACTGTACCTCTAGAAACGCCTAAAAGTTGGGATGTTTCGGTCACACTTGCTCCAGCTAGATGAGATCGTACAGTTTGGCCTCTTTGAAAATCTGAGAGATCCGACATTTTTAGCTTTTGAAAAATATCAGAGAATTAGAGAACTTAAATAAAGCTAAAACATACATCAAGAATATGTACATTGCTATTTATAAAAAAAACTAGTGGCTATTATTAAATTTAACTCTTACGAAGCGCATGCAAAAATGCCCCTTCATTTTTATTCACAGGTGTTTCCATTGCTTTGATAACCACCTCTACATGCATGTGTGTATAATAGAGAAATATCCTTGTATTAGATGAGTATTTATGCTCTGTTCCGAGTGTAAAGGTTTAATAATCTAAGTAGGTCCAAACACTTAAAGTATAAAAGATTATGTACTATACAGATATAGATGTTTTACTAAGCAATACAGCTGGTAGTCAGTTTAATCAAAATAAAGTTTTGACAGTTCTCGAATGCTTAAATATCGTTTCTGAATATAGCAAGCTAACTAAAGATGCAAGTTATATCTTTAGCGGTTTTACTCCAGATGAAATATTTAATAGTTCTTTATAAATGTCCAGGCGTCAGTGTTCAAATTTGAACAGTGTTTTACCTATGAATATTTGAGATATTAACTTGTCGCCATTATTTGCTAGAATTTTGATTTAGTGATTTCATTTTAGTCGTATGGACTATTATGCTGAGTGAAGTGTAAATATGCGTCGGAGATTCATATTTCTTTAAATTACACGAATACAACATTTCAGAAAATTCTCAAAAACTGTTCTAATAAGTTCATTGTGTTTATGATTTATATTACATTGTTAACCTTTGGAAGTAACAACATATGTTGTTTTGAAACAAATATGAAAAACAGTTTTTTTAAATTTAATTTAAATTCTAGTAATTGAATAAAACATTCAAATATTATGTTTAAGGAGATTCTTTTAAGTTCTCAGAATGGGGGATTGACTGCTTTTAAAAGAAGAACATTTAAATCTCTTCCGTTATGAATGAGAATTGAGTATAGTTCAAATACATGTGAAAGTTTGGCACTTACGTGAAAAGAAAATTCAATTGTTATTTTTTAATTTAATTTAATTTTTTTATTCTTCTTAATTTTTTAATTTCTTCATTATTTATTTATTTACTTATTTTTCATCAATCTGTTATTGTTACCAAAATAAACCTTTGACGTAAAACGACTTAAGTATTCATCAATTGTGATTCACTTCTAAAATAAATATTTTTATAGCATACTGCAATGACTACAATGAGCATGTAATATCAGTGCAGCAACGAATTTCCTTAACCGATCTTTTCTATTATATAATTAGATTATCCAATCTCCAAACAAATAATTTCCAGTTCTGTTTCTAATAAGTCCATAGAACACTTGATATTTAATTCCAAGCAAAATCAATCTCCATCATAAGAAAAAAAAAAAATTGTATTTAAGTAATTTAAAGTACCATTCCGATGTAAATCTTTATGGATTTAACTATCCTGATTGCTTACTTATGATTCGTAAAAACAATTGTGTATTATTCATCTTCCAAAAATTCTTACAGGCAATGCAAATACAGAAATAACGATTAAATTTGTAAAGATATTGGAATCTTAATCATGATTTCTTTATTATTCCGGAATCCTTAGCTCTACAACACGGTGTAAAATGCGAGGGACACCACTTAACAAGATCGTACTTTACCTTAAACCTGGAAGCTTTTTATGAAATAAAGGAAAATGATCCTTAAATTTTGAAAGGCATCTTATGAATTCAAATATCAATTCTATGCTAATGCCAACGGTATGGGAACTCCCCTATATTGTTACCACAATTTTAAAATAATCATTGTTAACATGCTGTAGTTATCAAGATTCCTTGTAGCCTAAATGCTTTTTTTCTAAAATTATTTTCGCAATTTTAAGCATAAACAATTTGATTAAACCACATAAATACCATTAACAATTAATCACTTTGTCAGGTTGATAAAAAATCCCTGCTTGAAATTAAAAAAAAAAAATGTGCTCTTAAAATTTCTTATTTGTAATATTTTCTTATTAGTAGGAATTTTTGCTATTGTATGCATATATTTTTTTAACCCTTAACAGGGGACGTGCGGTCTGTGAGACCGCCAGCGATGGATTTTCTATCACCCCTATTCTATTTTTAGCTCAATTGAATGGATTGACCCTTTAGCTTCCTGTTTTGTGATCTTCAATACAAGTGCACTTTTTCAACCGATTTCAACAGATGCTTTTTAAAATAATTAAGTTATTTCTTCGAGCGCGGTCTCTAAGACCGCATTTCCCTGTTAGTGCCCCAGTGATAAACAAGGCTTAGCAGATGGCGCTTAAACTTAGGGTCCGAAATATCATTCAGTTTACTGATCCTATAATGAAGAAGTGCTCCAGACACTTGAATGAAGCAGAAAGTGATTTTAGTGATAAGGATAATTGTACAGAAGATTTTTTTCGATGAAAGTTCGCATTGAACTGATTTTGATATGTATGTTCAAACATAATCAATTTGTCTAGTGATAATGTATTTTGAAAAATTTATAAAATATATTAATATACCAAGATATATATATATATATTGAATTTATGGGTTGATTTTTATACTAGTTCTTAATCTGTATGTTTAAAATGCCCTAGAAAACCGTGCTATGAAAGTCACACAAGCCGATAAAAAAAGGGCCAATTTTACCCATTGTCATTTTTTTAAATTTTCATATAATTGTTGAATTTTACATTATATTGTCTTCTATATCCCTTCATATACTGTAAAAATAAATATGATTTAAAAAGTAAAAGGTAATATGCTTTTACAAGAATATTATTTATTGTAACATGTAATTTGAGAAGAAAATGTATGTTCCAACGCATTTACTTTTTTAATAACAACATATTTTGAAAAATTTCTAAAACATATCTATATATCAAGAAAAATATCTGCAAAATACATTGGCAGTTTTTCATACTAATACATTCATTAGAAAATTTAATTTGAGTATAAATGATTAAGGCCTTTTTATATTTTATATTTTTATTAAAAGTCTTTACAGTAATAATTCAGTATTCAGAAAAATTAGCATTTATCTCTTTTTGCTGAAAGTTATCAAAGCTCTCCTATATGTAACACAAAGTTATGACATTTACACCTCAAATTTGTCGCTTCTTCCACTATACGGGTTATTGAACGTATCACCCTCTTTACATTTATTAGCGAGAAAAAAAAGTAAATAATTGGTTGTATTTTAAATTTCTAGAGTTTATGTAGAGAGGAATAAAACGATGAGCTAATTTTGTAGGCTTTTGAAAATTCTCTTCGAGGTTTCTGTCCTACAAATAACCTCTCGTTGTATACAGAAGGAAGACATAAAATCACAACTTTACTACATTTTTTTTTGCGTATAAATAGTCTAAATGAATAAAGATGAAAAAAAAGTATTGAACCGAGAGAAGCTAAAAAGATTTTGCTAAATTTTTTAGGCAACTTTATAAGCTGCCACTCATTGCGCAAAAAGACAAGATATTGATCAGCATGTTTTATTTCTTTTTCATGATGTTTATAATTGAGTTTTTATGAGAATTTTTTTGAACAGGTCCTTCCAGTTCTTTAATATGAGCCAACGCAATGCGTCCACATCAAAATTACAGAGTTTTAAATAAAATGCGTTAAAATAATTTTTATGGCAACTATGACTAATGTTCTACTAACAATCAATAGTAGTTCGTAATTACCCACCCACGACCTAGAAAATATCTGGTGGACCAACGTCATGAGAAATAAGATGTCCAAGGTTAAAATTAGAAATCTTGTGCATTTCCTACAAGAGAACGAGGAATTGATTTCTCCAGACACAAGCCCAGTATAAATTTTCGTTTCATTTCTCAACCAAGCTCTTCTCCAGAATATATTAACTTCAATAGATTTCATATACTCATGCTCCCCACCGAACACCTCTTTCATCATTATAATATTGTATATAGTTACTCTTTATGTGTATTGGTGATATTTTATGTCTTTACATGTGTATTTTGATATTTTATGTCTTTTCCTGTGTATTTTGATATTTTATGTCTTTTCCTGTGTATTTTGATATTTTATGTCTTTTTATGTGTATTTCTTTTACCTTAATGAATACTCCCACGTATATCCTTTCAACCGACAGGGAATCCTAAAGATTCCAAGTTCGGGGATATTCTGTGGCGAAAGAAAGAAAGAAAGTAGTTTGTAATTGCTATTTAAGGAGAAATTATAATGCTTCTTCGATTTTAACATAGGAAGAACAAAAATTGAAAAAGTCATTTCTGGATGAGACTGGGCATATTAATAGTAATTTCTTAGGATATTAACTCCTTAAAATATTAAAATTGTAGTAATTGGTAAAATAAGGAAGAAATATAACCCTTACAATTTCGATAAAGCATTATATATGCAGTTGTTCTTATTAATCCACGTCGTGGAAATAGAGTAGAGGCCAATCAAATGATTTAGAATTCGATTCTTCATAGTTATTTTTCTTTTTAACATATTTTCAAACACACTAACAATTTATAATATTAAAATATTAATCATTTTCAGCCATAAAGTAACCTTATTTAGCCATATGATATTTTGGTTACAATTAAAAATTAATTTTAATTAATGGGGTAATAATCTTAATTGCAGTTTTTATAGCGATAAATAATAATTATATGTACTCACATTGTTGAAAAAAATCGTACATTTTTCTCATTCGTAAATCTTTGAAATGTATTTTTTTTTTTCCTCCCTATGCGTAAGAATTTTTAGTTTTAGTCAAAAGTCAGAATAATAATGAAAACTGCGGAAACCATTCTGATTTCTTGTACAAATAATGAAAAGCAATTCTATTTACGTAGTTGTGTACTCTGAGTTGAGTTATAATTTATAGCCAAACGAATTCTGACCGTAATGAAATGCATGATAATTATGCCAATAAACAATGTTTTATAGAAAAAAAAAACACAGAAAGAATTGAAGGTGCAGCTTGTATAAACCATTTAATGGAACCATTCAGTATGTTATCACAGATACTAAAATTTAAAAACATCTATACAAATTATTACAAAAGAAATTTCCTGAATGGTTCGAAATTTATCACCGAATCTTATATATAACTTGGCATAAACTAAGTAGTTACATTACGCATGAAGTCATTTAACAGTAAAATAATTATTTTTTTAGAGTTATTTGCAGTTATCACTCATTATAGTATCTTGAAACTAGATTTTAAGACAAATAAATAATCTTGGGTACATACATTTAACCATCTCTATTAAGTAACAATAAAAAAACAAACTTGAATTGATTTCTTCCATATGTATTTAAACTAGAGTTAGGATAGTCAATTCATTTCAGACAGTGTGTAATAATTCTCCAAAATGAAGCTGTTTTTTTTTTTTGTTTTTTTTCCCCTTAAAGATAATATTTTCAAAAAGTACTTACAAAACTACTACTATTTAAAATACACATTGAAGAGCATGTAAAACGAAACAATAGGACTTTGAAAATATTGTGATGAAAGTAATTTGAAAAATCTCCAACTAATCTCTCTTATTTTAACTGTTTCAAATTATGTACTGAATGTCATATTTCATAAATATTTTCTCCTTTATCTCTAACAAATATTATTCAGAATTCTAAGATTAGTTACACTCTCCAAAATCCAATTGTACTTGAAAACTAGAAAAAATATTTGAGGAAGTAGATATCCATCATATATTTTTCTGCTTTATACGCTTGAAGAAACAAACTTCGAGATTGAAATCCGGAATTATGTAAAGATTTTATTTCATCACAGTCATTCTGTCACAGTTTTTTCTTACACTAAGAGTATAAATACACAATGGAATACATGAACAAATCACAGCTATCAAAAGTAAAGCAAACTGTATTTGAGAAGAAAGTAGAATTCTCCTAAAAGTAAGTAGCAAATTACTTTTACGTATAAACTGTATATTCAAATTTGCTCTTCTAATTATTTGTTTATATTAATAATGTGACTTGATAAAATCGTTTAATATTTTGAAATTAGAGTTATTTTACACAAAAATGATTTAAAAGCTTTACTTTACAATAAATACTATATTTACGGCTTTTAAAAATATTTTGCCTCTATTAATTCTAGCATTATTTGTTTTATTATAAAACTCTTTTCATTATTATGCGTATCAGTTCATGTTTAGGGAATAATAAGTCTAATTTATTTTCATTTATCAAAAATTCGAGTTTATTTACTCTCTGAATTCTCTCTCAGTTCCAAGTTTAGTAATTTTAATAATTAGTAATCTAATAATATATCGATAAAAGTTTTAATATTATTCGTAACTAAATAGTCAAATATTCATGTTTATAAAAGTAATATCAATTACGTAACTTTTAATTATATAGTAGAAAGGATATTTCTAAGTGAATTTGAGAAAAAGAATGGGTAAAAATGATTATATTATTTATAACATTGAATCATATATTAGTGCTAAAATATAAAACATGCTTATAAACTTGAACTTTCGGTGCTTTGACTTGAACTTTTTGGTGCACAACTGCAACTGTTTTTGGGCAATTATTTATGAAAAATTTATGCTTCTGATATCTGAAAGGATTTTTACATTTGATTTGTTAAATTTCGAATAAAATCTAAACATTTTAACATGTGTAAGTTTTTTTTTTTTTTTTTTTTTTTTTTTTACTTAACATTATGGGTGGCACAGTCAATGAATAATAAATGCATTCGTGGAACTTATGATTATCTTTCTTATATTTTTTCCAGATGTTTCTCGTTGCACTATTCGCATGCGTTGCCCTTGCTCATGGCTCAGTACACAATCATGTAAGTATGTGCAGAAAATGCTAATTAATTTATTTGGCTGCTTTGACCCGAAAGTTTTAGTGTGGAAACAACTGATAATGAAGTATATTTCAAAACATCTTCCTTTGCGTGCCGTTAAAATTTATAAAAAAATTCAACCCGCATTTGAAACAATGTTAAAGAAAGAGTTTTTTTTTTTTGTTTTTTTTTGTAGCTAAGACTTTAAATTCAGGTTTGTAACTGAATTTACATTCAGCCCTTCAGCCTATCCGAAGAACATATATCCAATATTACTTTCGCATGATTCGTAAATATTTTATAAAAGTTTGATAGAATAAAAGTTGCAAAAACTTTATTTTACATCCCATTCCATATGGAAAATTTAAAAGGATCCATCAATGATATTGACACTACTCATTTCGTCAACTTTTATTTCACATGAAAGCCCTCCCCTCCCCCATAATGCATCAACAATGAGTGGATGCTGCATTCTCCGTTCTTGATATACCTCCCCCCTCCCCCAAAAAAATGCCAACAACGAAGATGTCCTTAATTTAATCTTTTCAGGAATTTATATCTTTATATATAATTGTTTATTAAATTTTTCAGGTTCGTCCCTACCAAGCTGGATACTACATCAGACATCCTCACCGCCACGAGCACGCTGAAGTAGCTCGAGACCACTCCGGAGCTGTTGCTGGACGTTACGGTTATTTGGACGCCAGGGGGATCGGCAAACAGGTGCATTACGTAGCCGACCACGCAGGATTGAGAGCCCGAGTCCACACCAATGAACCAGCAGTTGTCCACAGTGCACCTGCCGCTTCTCACGTTGTCTCCGGTAGTCTTCTTGCACCTGCCGCTGCTCGCGTCGTCTCCGGTGGTCTTCTTGCACCTGCCGTTGTTCCAGTTCCTGCATATACTAATCTTGCCCCAGGACACGACTTCAGAGTGGATGGATATGGCCTTGGATATAGTTATAGAAATCCTTTGGGATATTCTAATGTCATTGTGCACTAAAGAAATTTTTAAGTTTCCCGGAAATGTCGACTAACTTAGAAAATATTCTTCTTTTTTTTTTTCCTTTAATAGATAATCTTTTGTTTTCAAATGTTGTTATCTTTGTCAAAATAAACATGCCTTGCATGCTACCATCTTTGCTACATGAAATTTTATTCTTATCTGCATATTTTAGAAAATTACTTTTTTGAATTGTTATTTCAAAAATAAATTTCTTTGATTTTTCAACATCTGTTTTTGATTTAATTATTTTTACAGATTATTTACTTAGTTACAGAAAATGCATTTCTTCTGCCTGAAATTTTATTAAACTAAATATTTAATTGAAGTTTCCGTAACATTTTTAATATCTTCTTTAGTATATGGTATCGGGTTGACATTATTATTGTGAATGGTCAAAGTCAATTATCTAAATGCCGTTTTATAGAAAAGATTTTTTTAGAGTTTTATTCAATGAAAAAGAATTATGTAAAGTAGGTGTTGACTTTTAGTTTTATCCTAAATTCTGAATACGATATATTACGGTATACTGGAAAATAAATTTGCATTAATGCAAATAAGGGGTTATTTCTATGAACCAGTTCAATAACATTATCAGATCTGACCCAAAAATTTCACATTCACAAATTTACACTAAGGTTTTCAGTGTTTATTTTTGATCACTAAAAGGATTTTTTAATATTTAAAGCAAATTATAATTTTCCTTCACATGTTGGTTAATATTTTTAGAAGTATTTTAAAATAGAAGAAGGAGAATCGAAGAAATATAGTAGCACAATTCGGAACAAAATGTAGTTTTTTCAAACATTTATGAATAGGTTTACAAATGTTTATAAACCTATTAATAAACACAGAAGTATACAATAACTCATTGGCATTTAGTTTCTTATTTATGTACATTTGAATTAAACCGTAGACAAGAAATTATTTTAGTATTAATTATTGGTCATCAGACATAAGATTATATCAGTAATGAAAAATGCATTCCAAGGATTGTGAAATCAGAATTATTAATCGTATTTGTCTGTAAATGTTTGAAGGATTAAAATAAAATGGTGTAAATAAATTATGAAAGTTGTTCTTGTTTATATTATATTAGCCGCCTTTGACAACCAGCCGGTTCGCCAGCACTAATACTTACTAAAATGCTTAATTAATATTTTATGTAACTTGTTCTCGTAACAGGTTTTTCAGCAAAATAGTTTTAAGCTTGAAATTTCGATATTCATATAATTCACTTATACTTTTATGTAGACCTTAAGCCTTTCTGTTCAATGGAAACTGTAAATCTCTCTAATTTCCTAAAATGTCCTTAAAATCCAATTTTAAATTAAAGTGGAAATAAGGAAACTACAGTTAATATAAAGACGCATTTTAGTGTATCCTAGCATGTATTTAACAAATATATGAGAACTGAAAGCAGTGTCGTTCGGCATTGAAATCTTATGTGAACTGCAGAATAATTTTCATAATTTATAATATCTCAAGGAATTATTCAACAAATATTTCACGGATTCATTGAAAAAATTCAATTTTTAGTTTAATTTTCAAAGGGATATAAAAGTTGTCAATAATAATATTTAATTGTTTTCGGTTTACAAATATATTTCAAAAAATTATGAAGTTTAAATTTTAGACAGTCCTCTGGTCCTCAGGAATCTTATTCTGCAAAATATTCTTCACTCTCCAACTTTTAAATAAATTGATTAACATAGCTATCTTCTGAGATCAAATTTGACCGATTTATTAAGTTTTGAATATTAGAATATTAGAACAACAAATATTTTCATAATCTTTGTCAAACATTCTTGAGAAACTCTGTAAGATGATTGGCTTCTTTGAGACAGTCGATCAAGTGATCTATAATCACTCGTTTCTATAGAATAGTGAGGTTGAAATTTTCATAAATCGGTCAGATTTAGTGATTAATTTAGTTGATTGCACTGAAACTCTTTTTATTTAAAATATTAGCGTCTTAAGAATATTTTACTAAATATGACTCACAGGGCTCAGGAAATAGGCAAAAATTTAAAATACATAATTCATCAGCATTTATTGACTCATATCATATAAAATAAAATTATCTATTTCATTTAGACCATTTGGTGATAGATGCATGCCTGCTACAAAAAGTTTACAAATTAGCTGTTTGGCTCCAATTAGAGTAGATATTTTATACATATTAAATCATGTTTACCTTAAATAAATCTGTTTAATTGAATTAGTAATATACTTATTGTGAAAGATAATAGAAAACGTTTCCTTGTATCTACTTTTCAAAGAATATCATGTTTCACATTTATTTAATTTCGTAAGGGCACGTGCTGAAAATTACATTTTTATATGTTTAATTTGGAATGCTAGTAATTTTTTTTAAATTTAAGCTTTTGTTAATGTGATGGCAACACGCAGATGAAAACTACTTTTTTTCCCATTAACGTGCAACGTTCTAGTGCAGCTTAAATTTTATTTTGAGTAAAATAAATTTTTGAAAAATATGATTAAATTATTTTTTAAATAATTCATTAAAAGTAGGAATTTAATTTGTTGGTTAAAACGTTAGTATCATTGAAAAGATTATCTTTTGATCTCCAATATGATGTAAAAATCAGTTTTGTGCTATATTATTTTCGGAAGTTGTAGCGGTAAAACGCCAAAACTTTGCTTAATTTTTAATTAATAAAAACGTTTTGCAAAAATAATACTTTTAATGTAAATATATTTTTTTGTTTCGCATTTTTCATTTGAATATTTTTTTATTTATTTAAAATAAGAATAAAAGATCATTCTTATGTATTAAAAAGTAATTTTTTGGATGTAGAACACATTTGAAATACATGTCAGGTTATAAATACAAACTTTAAATTGAAAGAAAATGATTAATAAGAAATGGAATCAATTAACTCTCTGGCGGTTACGAGATATACTGAATTACTGAAAACAGCATCATAATTTCATCTCCTAATTACAAAAAGATTATCTTCAACAATAGTAATTGGGTATATTTCTATAAATGGGGCCTTTGCTGTCGCAACAGCCTAAACATAGCAAGTTATACAGCGATTATGAGCAGGGTAACTAGAAAAATGAGAATAAAAGAAGTTGAGAATTATTTTTTTTATCGTAAAACATGTGAATAAAAAAATTAACATAAAAAAACCTCCCTTTTTTTCTGAAAAACATATGTCTACAATACATTTTTGGAAAGCAATCGTACAGAAAAGGTATATATAAAGCATTGTCAATGAATATATATTGAAACTATGCCCTTATTAATTTGGAAAACGCAAGCCGTTTATGTCTTGCTCTTTTATGTAATAAGAAATAATTTTCTGTCATTTTTTAAAATTACTTTTGTAGTTTTTAATTGCAATTAATCATGGGCCTCTTGGAAAAAACTTTTATCATCGTCTACCACAAATTTTTAAAAAAGGCACTTTTCGGTTAGCCGGATGCAAATGTCGCCAATTGTGAAATAAATGCGAATTTGGCGTAAGAAATTTAGCGGAATTCTACATTATTTGGCAATTTTTCGCTTTCACCCATCTAACAAATTGTGAACCAAACGCGAATTTGGAGTAAGAAATTCGGCGGAATTCTATAATATTTGGTGATTTTTCGCTTGCGCCCTGCTAACGGAAAAGTACCAAAAATGTTATCTTTTTAAATTGAAAAATAAGTTCAATTAAAATTTTTAAAGTGAAATTAAAATTTTTAAAGTAAAATTAATCATACACAGATGAGCAAAGCCCAGTATAATTCTGAGTAACAAATGCAACATTAAAAGAGTTTCAGACTGTTTTCAATGTATTACATATGTGATAAGTAATTTCAGTTAAAGAGAGGAATCTCATCCGACTGTCTTAAAGGGTGGCAAATACAATATAACGCATCTATAAAATTCTTTAATACAGGTTTTTAAAACTTTCCATTTAGGAAAATTTCAAAACGTTGAAGCACGAACATGATAAAACAACTCATAAATCCCTTGCGTTGTCGAATTATCTATTGAAAAACCGCGATCGGTTCTTTCTATAGGTACAAAATTCTATCGAAATTCTGCATTCCTTATTGCAGTTGGTAAATAATTTTCATTATATGGGCATTGTGAACGACACAATAATAGAATTTTCTACTTAGGGCTGAGTCAGGTTGCTCCAGCGTTCTTGTTAAACACTCTGGAATAATCAGATGAACTATTGCAGTTGGTCCCACTGCAATACTAGGCTTTGCGATTTATTAATTGGGTTAATTGCAGTTGGTAAATAATTTTCATTATATGCGCATTGTGAACGACACAATAATAGAATTTTCTACTTAGGGCTGAGTCAGGTTGCTCCAGCGTTCTTGTTAAACACTCTGGAATAATCCGATGAACTATTGCAGTTGGTCCCACTGCAATACTAGGCTTTGCGATTTATTAATTGGGTTAATTGCAGTTGGTAAATAATTTTCATTATTTGGGCATTGTGAACGACACAATAATAGAATTTTCTACTTAGGGCTGAGTCAGGTTGCTCCAGCGTTCTTGTTAAACACTCTGGAAACACGTTTCAGTCCTAGTGTTAAATCTCTAATTTTCAGTTGTTAAAGGTGTATATCTACTGTATCTAAAAACCAAATCTATACGTTATCATTGTATCTGAAACATAAAAACATAATCTGTCAAATAAAAAATATTTCACTAGTTTTTTTTTTTTTCTGTTGCATTTGCAAAGCAAATAAAAGAAATCCTTTTAGAAACTTAATAGGTTTAAAAGTCTGGTGCAACTCGTAACACAAATTTTACAAAATAAACTTTTAAATATTGTGATTAATTAGAAACAGATGTGATTTAAAAATTTATATTAACCATTTACCAAAGAAATCTGATGTAAATTTTCTGAAAATGAAAAATTTTGTTATTTAAAATTAACATTTACATCAGATTTCTTAATGTTTTTGCGTTTATTTTTTTATTTATTTATTTTTTTCAAATTTCTGCAATAGGAGGAAATTGGGAAAATTTAAATTATAAACCTTTTATAATTTATCTTCAGCAGACATTTTTCCTACTATAAAATATCATTTTATTTATACTAAAAATAATGATTAATGTATCTATGTGTTGGCGCTCTACTGGTCTGACCGTTTGATCTACAAATACAAATTTGACACATGTATAGATACAAGAATGGATATGCGGTGCATGACTTTTCATAAAATTTTAACCAATTTCAAATGAAACAATATTTTGATTTTTTTTTCATTACAAATTCCGAATATATTATAGCCAAAAAGTATATTTTACGCAATATCAAAATTTGCCGAATTACCTTTTTTATAATACAAATTTAATAATCGTGCAAATTTTTGCTGGATTCTGATAATTAATATACCCTTAATGACCCTTAATACCCATTAATGACCCTTATTTTCCAAAATAAATTATTTTTCTGTCCTGGAATTCAAACCGCTTTCGTTGTTCCCTCAATTATCTGTTCGATTGTTTTTTTTCCATTGTTCAAAAGTAAAGAACAATGTTTCTGGTTAATATCTGCGTAGTTTACAAGACGTATAAAAGCGAATTTACAATGTAGCAAAATTAAGTGTAGAATAATTATATTTTTAATATATCCATGATGTCATTTACATGTTATACATTAGCAAGGTTCATCGACACAATAAACAGATCATATGTAAAGAGACAATCAAAATAACGCGACTTCAACATCTGATAATTTAGTGGAGTCATGAGCATGAAGTTATATCTGCCTAAACATAGACGAAATAAAATATAACCAGAAGTATAAAGAAAATCAAGAATCTGCGATCGAAAATTTCAGGTTATCATGTGACAACATTATTATTTTTAAGTCATTATTTGTCTTAATTAGTTTAAGTCATTAACCAGTTAAAACCGGTTTGAAACAATCACGAGACTTCTCTATCGGTCTCTCTCTCTCTCTCTCTCTATATATATATATATATATATATATATATATATATATATATATATATATATATAATGATAAGTTTTTTAAACTTTCATTTTCTAGCTGGCAAACAATGTTTTGGATCTCGACCGGTTTTAAGATTTAAAAAAAAAAACCCATCGTTTTTTCAATATTGACGCATGCGTAATCAGATAGTCTCGTAATTGTTTCAAACCAGTTCAAACTTCTTAATGACTTAAATCGATTAAGACAATTCGTAAGAATTCAAAGAATGAATAATTTGGAAATCAAGTTGTAACATTAGTTGGCGATAAATCATCGTGACAACATTCTTCATTATTTTCTAATAATCTTAAAAGGGTAAAATTGATCCCTCAAAAGCGATAAATCGACAGCTTGTTGCCTGTGCATTTTGAGGCTTCAACAATTTAATGCCAACACATTTTGAGGCTTCAATATTTTGTTGCCTACGCATTTTGAAGCCCCAAAAATATTAAACCAAAACAACATCATATTCTCACAAGATAAAATATTCCCAGCTAACTAAGTGGTCGATAAAGCGGATAGTTTTAAATTTAAAAAAAATGTCTACGCTATTGTGACTAAATTTGAGTGAGTTATGAAAATTGGAATATTATTACCTTACAAATATGCTGGATTTTACATCACTACATGGACCGTCTCAAAGAAGATACCCCAATCAGCGCACACAGTTTGTCCAAGGCTGGTTAGCCTAAGATTAGGAAAATATTTATATATATATATATATATATATATATATATATATATTGCGCTTGATTTTAGCAAAAACAATATTTGAATTAATTACAGTTTAATCATTTATACTTTTATTTAAAGTTCAAATTTAATGGAAACCAACAGAAAACTAAAGAAGCACATAGTGTAATGATCAATAAGTTATACATCTATCAAAATTTAAAATTTAAAATTATTTTGCTTAAGAAGGTATTAAGAGACCAAGTTACATAAAAAATTTGATTGAAAATTTTAGCGAACAATAATCCTGGTGAACCAGTTGGTCACCAAAGGTGGTTAGTAGAATATCATACTGATTTTTTTCAGAAGGTGAAATTTCTTTTTGCTATAATTCGTTGGTAAGCTACCTTTATATAAATGAAATACTACAATCCATTAAAATTATTAAAGGATTTCAAGAGGGTAAAAGAGTATAATGTAGTATTAGTTAATCAAGAACGCGATTTTAATGGACTTTGTAAAGCAACTTAATGTTTTAGTTTCGTGAAACATGAAAATAACAAGAAAAATTATTTTGGGAATATAAAAAGCATTATTCACATTTTGTTGTTGTTTCTAATTGCACTTGCCATAGACAAGCCCACTGACTTTAGAACTCGGTGATTTTAAGCCAAGAGTGCGTCTCTTGTTTTTCAGTAGCGCCATCAAGAGGCAAGAGTTCGACTTAGCTACACAGACGTCACAACCCTTTTTACGGGGTGGGCTTCATTTATGCATTTCATTCACTCATCCACAGTTCGTAATTCCGACCTGAATCAGGGAACGATCACTCCTGATCTCCACAAAGGACTTTGTGACCACGACGGATTTATACGTGCGCCGGTCGGCGGGGTTCGAACTCGAAACCTAAGGGCCACAAACCCAAGCAGGCTATTCCGGTCCTTCATGTTTCACATTTTGTTTACATGGTATATCGATTTCCAACTGCAGATTCTTTTTTTCTCAGTAAACGGGTTGGTATAACTGATATAATGAATAATGTATAACTTGAAAACCATCTCTTGATCAGAAATCTTGAAAGATCATCTCTTGATCAGAAATC
>JAPMOR010106383.1:0-25983 GCA_026543865.1 Argiope aurantia
TTAGCATTAATTAATTTTAAATACATAAAGAGTGATCTAAGACATTTTTTTAAAAAAAATTCGAATGTTTTTAAATCAAAATTATTACGATACCAAAAATGAATTTGGGTTACCTCATGACTTTAGATGAATTATAGAAAAAAAGAATATAAGTTTTTGTTGTTAAATACATTACTTACAAATCACACAACTAAATTGTCAAAAGTGATAAACGTAGAATTTTATAATAATTTTGCTAAGCAATTTTTACAATATTGTTTAATGTCATTCACTGTACAATTTCTTTATTTTTTTTCACCATATTATTCGATGTTATAGAATATCCGGCTCATATAAAGAATAAGTTAAATTTCATGAATGATATTTCAAATTAAATTGATTCTTAAATGGAAACTAATATTTTTGTATCAGAATTTTATTGTATCAATTTAAAAAAAATTAAAATGTCTTTTGAATATTACCTTTTGTACCATATTGCTGATTTGGTGTTTAGAATTCACAATATTTCTTAACTATTGTTTCTATTAGTAGAAAATTTGTAATTTTATCACGATGTTTTACGATGTTCTGAATGCTGATCAATGTCGGAAAGATACAGAACAATGCTATTCGACATTTTGCGCTAATAGGCGTGCAATATTTTGGCCTACCGGGTTTTTACTTGAAGTGACTAGACAACCGGAATACATCTGACGTCAATAGTACCGAAATATTATTGAATATTTTGGGAAACAGTGAGCAAATTCGGGACTACCGAGAAATAACGGATACTGCGAAACAATATTATAAAATGGGTAGCAATACTGAAAAGGCATTGTAATTTTTAAAAGCATTAACACAATAACACATTCTGGAACAAAATAAGAACATTCTAATTTTAGCTAAAAATCAGTCAGTTTTAATATTTTATTCCAAATATTTGCTGGGACATTTTTTAATCAGAAACCGAATATTGTATGATATTTTTCAATGTCGTAAAAACAGTATTGAAAATTCTACATTAAACAACGTTGAAGAATATTGAAATTCTGCAATGGATAACTTTGAACAATATTGAAAATTATACATAAAACAACTTTGTATAATTTTATGAAAATTATATTTTAAATTCTCCACTTATCAATATTGATAAATGGTATGATATTAGTATTATAAAATAAGCTTCAGAAAGGCATTATAACAGTTTATTATTCATTTTTTCGCATTATATGATCAGACAAATGAATACGTTTTTATTTTCCTGATTTTTATTTGTTCCGATTTTTAAAAATATTCGTACTTTTCATAAATGTATTCGTTCACCCTTTATTTATCTATATCTATATCTATACTTATAATAAAGCTCAATGTGTGTGTGTGTGTGTTGGCGCTCTACAGGCCAGACCATTCAACCTACAGCTACCAAATTTGGCACGTGTATACCTTGGAGGCCGGGAATGTGCACCTGGGGGTTATTTTTTCGAATTTTTAGTTAGAATTTTATTTATTTAAAAATTAAGCGAAATTTTGACGTGTTTCTGCTATAACTACCGAAAATATTACCGCACAAAAAAGATTTTTACATGAAGTTAAAGATAAAAAATTTATCTTTTAAATGATACTACTGTTTTAATCTTAAAATTAAATTTCTATTTTTAATGAATTTTTAAATAAATATTTTAACTATGTTTTTCAATAATTTTTTTCGTCAAAAATAAAAATGAGGATTAAGCACGTTTCGCATTCAGGAGAAAAAAATAGCTTTTTTCAAAGTGTTGCCATCACATTGATTAAAGCTCTAACTGAAAAAAAATTAAATCTTTTTGGAAATGAAATCTACAAAAATATAATTTACGTCACGTGTCTGTAGGAAATGAAACAAATATGAAATATTATTTTTTCTAAAAACTAAATTCAAGAAAAATTCTTTTATGATCTTTTACACTCTATATATTATTAATCCAATAAATAAGTTTTATTTTAAGGCGTTTTGTTTAATATGAACAAGATATCCATTCAAATCATGGCCACACAGCTAATTTGTATACCTTTAGTAAGACAAAGATCTGTTGCGACATAAATCGTAAATATTTTATTTAAAAGTAGCAAACGGTTATTTTAATAATTATAAATTTTATTTTGTAAATAGTTGTGAAATTCAGATTGGCAACAGTGATATTTTTGGAACTTTTAATTTGTTGTTTAAAAACGATGCTAGAATTTTGAATGAAAATAAGTTGATGTAAATTTGATAATATTATCTATAATGTAATAAGATTTAGTTTCAAAATAAGTTTGTCTGCATTCTATTTTTGTTGACGCACGAACACAACAGATTTACTAAAATGGTTTAAATAGAAAAATGATTAAATTTTATGTAACTTAATTACATAAATGCTCTAATAAATAACGCATTTTTGATTTTACATAAAGCTTCTGCTGTCGAAATCACGAATAACAAAATGCTCTTGAAACACTAATATTTTAAATAAAAAGAGTTAATTTCCATTCAACTAAATCAATCACTTAAACTGACTGATTTATGAAAATTTGAATATCACTATTCAATAAAAAAAAGGATAATTTTAGATTTTCCATCGATCGTTTCAAAAAAAATACGCCAATCAGCGCGCAGGTTTCTAAGAATAATTGGCCTAAGATTATGAAAATGTTAGAGTTTTTCTAGATTTTTAACATTCAAAACTTCATAAATAAGTCTTAGTTGATCGTGGAAAATAGAAACATTCATTCATTTATTTAAAATTTGGTGTGTCCAGAATATTTCTCAGAATATTATACCTTACTGCATTAAATTTAGATTTCATAATTTTTGAAATATATTTATAGGCTGGAACAAAATATTATTATTGATTTCATTTCAATCCTTTTGAAAGCAAAACCAAAAACTGAATTTTATGCTAAATCTGAGAAATTTTTGTTGAATTATTCTTTGAGATATTACATAAATTATCAAAAATATTTTGTAGTTCACATAAGACTTAAATACCGAGATATTCTGTTTGCAATACTCATATTCAATAATAATAGTAATAAATAAATAGCAATAAAGATGATAAATAAAATAAAACGCTTGGTTTTATTAAAAAATATCTTTATCTTAATTGCAATTTCATCATTTTCACTTTAAATTAAAGTTGACATTTTACCGGAAATGACAACAAATTCGCAAAATATATAGAGTAAATTGAACGAAACGATCTAAACAACAGTATAAGTTTGGTATGACTATCAAAATTTGAAGATTAAAATTGTTTTGTTTGAGAATCTATTAAGAGACCAGTTACTTAAAATATTTAATTGAAAATTGTAGCGAGCGGTAATATTGGCGAACCGGCTGGTCGCCAAAGGCGGCTAGTATAAAATAAAATAAATTGACATTAAAAAAGAATAAAAGAAGTATAATAAGAATAATTAATTATGTAAAGTTATAAAAAAATTTAGCTTTTGAAAATTTTTTCATTCAATTTTTATTGTAAATAGAATATATTAAAGTTATTACGTTTTTAATTGAGTAAACTTTCAAGAAGTCCCTTTGTTTTATTTTACCTTTTTCTTTATAATGACATTTTAATTTCCATAACTAAATAAAAGTGAAAAAAAAACAGTAAATATATAAAAAAAATTTATTTTACTATCCAATAAATTTAAAAATTATGACTTTTGACTCTAACTTCCGTAATGTATTTTAAGAACATATTTTAATTGTGAAATCCCTTTCTCTTTAACTCTAAATTCGGAAACAAAAACTCTTTACGAAATAGTAGACAAAAGTGGTTAATTGAAAAGGACAGTAAAAAATTAGAAGTAAATGTGCACTAATTCCAATCAAGCCAAATCCGAATTCTCAGTTCCCCTATGGATGAGACGCCATTATCAAATCAAAAGGTACCATTTTGGATCTCAAGATTAATCTTAAAAAAATTACCAAATTTGTGTTAGCCCCTTAAGGACCAACGAGTAGTGAATGAAACGCTCTTACAGGATCTACACTTCGAAGGAGAGCATCATCATAGGTTCACGCAGTTTCCGCTGTTAAGTCTAATTTTACAAAAAAAATCATATAAAATCATTATTTAAATGTCAATTTTACAAGTAACATTAGTAATATAATACTACTTAATATGTATTAATACAAATACTATAACATTAATAAGAATGATTGAAATAAGCAAAACACTCAACTTTATAAACCCACGAAAGCAAGTGTTACTTACATGGTAATAAAGTTATAAATATAAACATTTTATAATATTTCATTCTCACCCCCGCCCCAGCAACAATCATCTAAACGCACTTCCTCATATTCTCCTAACGATAAAAACCAAAGCAATCAAAAAGAATACCGGACTCCCTTTAAATCACGTGTGCACTTTTAGAGAGCCGTTTGTTTATACCAATAAATCGATCAAATCTAGAAACGTAGAATAGAATATTCGCATATGAAGGTCAAATGTCATACAATTAGACTGTTCAGTATTTCATTTTTTTCGTAACATGAAGACCAAATAGGACTGACCAAAAACATACAAATTACTTTACACATATATATAAAAAAAAGCTCAGCACCGAAAGCATACACTGAAGTTTGACATCTGGATTGATTGAAGGCTAGTCAACACAAAAGATTCCGACAAGGTGGTTTTATGGTCATTTATATATGTTATAGAATTCGGTGATTTTATAGTCACTTATAGATGTCATAAAATTCGGCACCCCGAGGGTTTCTTTAGGCGTGAGAGATTGTAACTGTACTCGCGTTGAGGGCAGAGGGTTTTTCCCATCTGTGTATGCCTTAATAGCTTTACGTCGACTTAGAATGAAATTGTATTTTCTTCTAATAGTATTTCTTTGAAATAACTGATTTGATCGAAATGTTGTTGATAAACGTCATTGAGATTTTATTCAAAATAAATTTTTACGCTCATTTGTGATTAAATGTTGCATTGAAGCATTAGAATGAGGGAAGGGATATAGATGACAAACTGTTTTATATATTAAATATATTTATTTAATCAAAGATCTTTTTCTTAGTTCAACAGTTTTTATAATGCAAATCTATACTTTTTACATTAAACTCTACTACTAATACTTTTTTTGCATACAAAAAAAAAAAAAAAAAAAAAAAAACCTGATGCAACTGAAACAATACATTGCTTTTTTTTCAGATCATACTTTCAGTTTAAAATGATTATTTCATTTAATATTACATCGATAAAATGAAACTTTCGGCATATGTGCAATACATAAGTATATGAGTGAGTTTTTTTTAAATGTGACATTTTTTTAAACTTCTTTAATGTACTGAATAGAATAATTCTTTTTAAATTCATAAAAATAGTAAAAAAAATATTTTCAAAATTGTTAAAAATTTAAATAATTTTATTAGGAATATTAAGAGGCTGGTAATATTTTCCCAATAGCTAACAAAAAGAATAGTAATATATTTCTTGAATAAAAACATAAAGCCTAAAAACATTTCTAAAAATTCTCTAAGTAGGAATTTCAAAAAACGTGTTTAATCTATAATTCCTTGAAGCAATATATTTAGGTTCATATGTGGTTGACTGTTTTTCTATAAGTAATAAAATCAGAATGGATAGATTAATAGCTATTTATGGATCTTGTGTGAAGTACAATGCAAATTTTAATTAAGGAGGTCTAATGCAAGCTAATTTAGATAATTTCTTCAGCGATGCAGGGACAACAAATTATTTTTGAATATTGAGAAGTGTAGGATCCGTAGTTATACCAGGCAATTACCACAAAATATTACTCCACATTATAAAGCGAGTTAAATTTATATATTTTTTTAACAAAAAATATTTATCATTTAAAATATTTGTTAGTCGATATATATGAGATTGAGACGCAATAATATTAACATAATATTAATATTTTGCAAACGGAAACTTGCATAACAATATCGATGGGCATTTTGTGCTAATAAGTCTAGTTTCGGCTATACTTTCTAGGTTTTCAAGTCTTTATACGAACCCGATTAGCATAAAATTCCATGAAAATTGTTACGATATATTCATGATATTGTACGATATGTAGGATATCAAACAACATCCTGGATATATAGTACACTAAATTGGGCAAATTAGGGATATAGAATCTAAAGAAGTCTGGTACTGGATAAAGAGTTGAAGGTTGAAGAGTCTGCAACCATGTTAATATGGATGGCTAATGATGAGATTTCTCTATTAGTGCAAAGTATTAATTGTACGTTATGTCAATGATGTTCTTCGATATTTTGATTGCCGTAAAATAAATTGTATGTACAGCATAAAAAAATGAAGAAGATCCGTAAAAAAATGTAAAGGATACCAATTTTAAAATTTTCCATTTTTTTCTTTCTATTTTAAAACTTCCTTTTTTTGAAACCTCCCAAAATTACTGGAAAAATAGCATAGTTTTTCCTTTCAGATAGTAGTACGATGAAATAAGGCTTCCTTTAAAGTATTTACTTTCAACCCTTTTTTGACTTTAACATAGAATTTTTTAAAGAGTATGATTCTAATAAAATTAATCGATCATATTTCTGTAATATCTTGTGTTATTAAATCACAGTACTGCAGGAAAGTCAAACTCAACTCTGAATAACTCAAAATGGACCTCCTGAAGGTTTCCTCATATAAGGACACCAACTGCTTAGCAACATTGGTAATTTTTAGAAGTGAAAATTGTAAAGAAGACGTTTTTTGTATAAAATCTACTACATCGCTTTAAATGTAAAGCAAACAGACACGGTTACCAGTTTTGAACAATTTGATTCAAAAGAAAGAAACGTTAAAATTTTTTTTAAATTTTAACTATACTATTTTAATAAATATTTTATATATACAGGGTGTAACATAAATACCACCCAAACTTTCAAACAGCTAGATTCCTCTTTGGGGCGCATAAAAAATGGTCAAAGAATTGCACCTGTACGACTCAGAGATTTTGAGAAAAATACGAAAATAAAGATATCCGATGTAAGGAAAAATTACTTTTTTCTACACATCAACAGCACTATTTACAAACTACAAAGGCAGATGTTCAAAGTGTCCGCAATCCATATCGAGGCAGGCTTGAGCGTGCCGTGGAAATGATGCCTGCACATTTTTGCAGCAGCGTAGTGTCCACCGAAATACAATTATCACGCAGACGAGCAATTAAGTTCATTTGTGTAGTCACTGTGTCTCGATACACCAATTCCTTGAGATGGCCCCATAGGAAAAAAAAATAATAAAATCCAACGAAGTGCGATCTGCCGATCGTGGTGGCCATAGAACCGGACCCACAAGTCCGATTCAGCGGCCGGAGTATTCTATATTCCCCACAATCACGTACAGGAGCATAGAAATGCGCGGGATCCCTATCATGTTTGGACAAAGGTCTTGTAATGACGTTAATGATATGTTATTGAGAAAATTGGTAACACTACACGGAGAGATATCAAATAAGAATTTCCCTATAGTCGTTCAGGCAACATATGTGGTCCAAGCAGGCGAACCCCGAGTATGCCGGCTTACACATTTACAGACTAGCGTTCCTGAGGTTTTACGGGTGGATTGAATAAGATTGAACTGGGAACACTAGGCTGTTGTGATGGTTGAATACCACCTCACGTGTGAAACATGATTCAACCGTCTAAAAGTTATGAGCAATGAAATCATTATCTGTGTTATGTTGTTGCAACAGCCATTTACAATATGTCCATGCGTTTCTGAAATTTATCTGGTTTTAGACCTTATACGGTTGTTTAGCAAAATGGGCATAGCCTCTTTGATCGTAAGAGCCTGCCCTCAGTTCTTCGAGTGGAATTAAGCACACTGGTTAGAACTTAGTGTTTCTTTTACCCGAGGCAGTATTTCATCCTCCTGGGATACCATAAGGACTCTTGGTGGTCCTCCAACATCGTGATGATTGGTTGTCGGGCAGACATTTCCTGTATTCCTCAGTCTGTTGTACAGCCTGCGGATGACTTTGGCATCAGGAGGACGGTGTGACGGATATCGACGGCATATTCCCTAGCAATTCTTAAGACATTTTCATTACTTTAATTGAAGATCAAATACATGTTGCAATAATCAAGAGCGGAATACATCATCACCATTTGAAGAACACCGCTAGCTGCAAGATGCAGCCTTTTAAATACGAGTTAAACGATGGCTTCACGTCATTCCACTGGCGCACATGCATGTCGCGATATGCGCTCCGACCTTTTTAACATCATCGTCTGGAAAGATATTTAAATAGTGCTGTTGATGTGCCCACTACAATGTTTTCCCTTTGCATCGGATGTGACACCATACTTTGTTTTTTGCATTTTTCTCAAAAACTATATGTCGTACAGTTCTTTAGTTAATTTTTAGTTAATATTTGAATTAAATTGTATTTTTTATTTACAAGATAGTTTAGAATAAGATTTAGTTTAGAATAATCTTTGTTGAGAATATGCTTAAAATTTGCATTTGTATATTAAATAATTTAATCTGCTAATATATAAATAAAATGTCTATAAATATAAGAAATTCATAATCATTTTTATTGTAATTTATTATTTCTGAAGAATTTCTTATAAATAGGTTGCTCTAAATGGTGGTATTCCGAAATAAGGATACCAAACTACGAGGAAGTAATTTTTTGCAATTATACAAATTTAGACCACAAAATAATCGTCTTCATTGTGTATTTCCATAATGTTTTAAAAACTTTAATAACTTGATCAGAAACGGATTAAGAAAATACTTAAAGAGGTACGTGAAAAAGAATTTCCCTTTTTGTTTTCTTCTTCAAGATTTAAACCATAAAAATTTCTTTTTCTTTAGTTTTCCTTTCTGATTCTCAAAGCCTTTCTTACACATTCTATTCTGAAAATTAGGATCCGAAAAGATTCAATAATTTTTATCGTAATTATATGATACTACTGCAGTTGTAAATGCCATAAGCAATCTACAAATAATTGTCCGTCTTTTTCAATAGGGTGATTTAAAACTACTTTTCCGCTATCAACACTATGTTATATATTTGTTACTCTTCAGAAATCATTCTCTTTAAAGATGTCAATTTTACATAACTAAAGCGTTTTTATAAAGACTGTATTTTTTGAAGGATATGTGAGTGTGATATATTGACTTAATTGAGTTTAGACCTTAGAAACAGATATTTATGATTTAGTAGCCATAAAAAGTACGACACTACGAAATTTGTATCAAAATTGAAAATTGATGCTTCTTGTTATTGTCATCAGTGTAATTGAAGCATAACTCTTATATTTATTAAGAATTGTTCATTAAATACAAATTATTAAAAATTGAATTTTGAATAGCCTACTAAGATTTTAATTATATTAGGGAAAAAACCTAATTTGCTGAAATATTGTAATTACTATTTTTTAAATTTGTCTTTATTATTTCGTTTTAATTCAGCTTTTTTGCTGCTTGATACGTGTTAATGGCACTACACCAAATTAACATTAAAATCAGCAGCGTATGAGAAATAAAAAAATAAATATATGTACAACGTTATGTAAATTGAAACTATCTAAATGCAA
This sequence comes from Argiope aurantia, assembly GCA_026543865.1. Classification (NCBI taxonomy): domain Eukaryota; kingdom Metazoa; phylum Arthropoda; class Arachnida; order Araneae; family Araneidae; genus Argiope; species Argiope aurantia. Next base: position 9,545 of record JAPMOR010106383.1, read on the forward strand.
GAGATAATATAGATAATTACGATTTTTCTGCTATTACAATGTGATATTCCGTTACGACAGTTCATGTGCACACAGGAAATAGAACATATATAAATCGACTGAAACAACACTATTTAAATTTAAAATAAATTTTTAATATGCCTTGTTAAAGGAATCCAGGATATCGAGATATAATTTAAAAAAAAATTGTTTGACATGAAGCATAGCCACATTTTAGAAAAGCTAGTTTGTAACCAAATACGGCTAGTGTTCTACATAGTTAGAAAATATGAAGTATAATTGGGAAAACTATGCAAATTGAAGTTTATCAGTCTGATTTGCAGATTTTGAACCACAAATGAAATTCAATTTTGTCATTTTTTTTAAGAATCTAATTTTAAAATGGTAAGTAAGATATCCATACAATTTTCGTTTGGATTTGAATTTGTTGGAAATTCTTCTCAGAAATCTAACTTGTTAAAATACTTGAGGTATCAATCCTCATTTCATAAAAGTTCTTATACTTCAACACACGTATAAATTATTTCATTTAAATGTTATTGAAGAAATCTACATTCAGAATAATGTAAGAATTCAAATTGTATAGCAAATAAAAATATAAAGGAAAAAAAAATGCTCTTTATGTTATGAGTAGTAAATGTAAGATGAGAAATCGATTCAAACTTTAAGAAATGCGAATTATAATGAAATTTTTTAATGAGAAGAAAGGATACTATTCGATAAGTAAACTTTTTAAAAAGGCAGTTTAATTATTTTATCTGAAAAAAAAACTAAAGAAATTCTGTTGTTGTTTTTAATTGAAAAAGTAAGTAGAAAAAGTGTTTTTTAAGACATAAAGCATTTTCGCAATAAAGTTTTAAGTTAAAATGACAAGAAAGTAAAATTATAATTAAGAAACTAAGTTTAAAGCTGTATTCCTTGGATTAGTTGTTAATTTGAAAGTGAAAAAATTCCGCTATTTTTTTGTTGTTGCTTAGCTAAGCTTTTTAATTATAGGTATGCAAAGCAAAGTACAAAAATGCTCTTTTTTGCTTCCAAGCATGATCAGTGCATTAAGAAATTATGTACTTGCTTAGAATAGTTGGCTTAGTGAATTCTCAAGTGTATTCCTTAGAAAGTGATTCAAACACTTTTTGTAACTCTGAACGGGACCGACATAATTAACAAAATGGATACAAAAAAATACACCTTCAGATAGAATTAATATTCTTTGTGGGAATAATTCAAACAAAATAAAATATTTCGAAATAAGATAATATTAACAAATTTTGAACAAAAGTATATTGACTATAAAATATTTATTATATATGAAATTTGATAAAGTTAATCTCCGCTGTTCCAATATCATATCTAGTTGTATGCATTTCAGTCGTGAATTTATTTTTATTTAAAATATGAGAAATAATTACATTTATCAATTTTATTCAACATTCATATTAAAATTTTGCTTCAAAAAATCCTATGAGTTTAAATATTTAAAACTAATTCAGATGATTATTTAAATAGATGTTAAAAATCTTAAATACAAATGCAATACGTTGACGATAAATTAAAATATTATAAACAAAAGACAAATACAAAGTTAATATTTTGTGACAGATTAAAAATACAAATTCTTAAGCAAATTAATAAACATAAGTACAAAAATCCTTAAAAATATAATGTATTTTTTAATAAGATTGGTTTTAGTTAATGTTTAGTTTTCATTAATTAAAATATAAATAACTTTATCTAGTTATGATGCAGTTATTATAAATAATAGCAACAAAGAACAAATTCACGGGGGCAAAAATTTAAATTCCTCCAGTGAACAATAAAATTTTCTTATGAAATTTAAAAAAAACGAGAAATGATTTATAAAATAATAATAAATAATTTAATAAAATAAGCAGCTTTTGCATTTAAAAACCAATTTACTTTCACAAAAGACTTTTACAACTGAACTACAATTTTACCAGAATACAATTATATTTTTTAAATAATCGTTTTCGTTCCGAATTTTTTTTCTTTTTTTTTTTAAACTGATATATAAAAAAAATGAAAAAAAGATTTGTAACGCTACAAAAAGAATGAAATATTTTTTACAAAGCAAAAATATAATGAAAAATAGAAATCAGTTGGAATGTAATGTAAAATCTATAAGAATTATAACGTTATTTAATGAATTAAAATTTCACGAATTAAATGTAATCGTTAATAAATGTAACATTTCGCTATACATTTCAATGTTTAATGTTGCAAACATTTCTATTTATTGCTTCTTTAAAAATATTTTTCTCTAATTTCAAAATAAAGTTGATATTGAAAAGTGTTAGCGAATAACAATAATTGCAGAGTTTTGGTAAGAAGGCAAGATTTGATCACTATTGTTGAATCAAAATAGCAACATAAAATTTACATATTCTAAATATTATAGATAAGTACTATCACATGGCCACACATAAGTAAATTAACCATTTATCTTTGAGTTAATCATTTCATTTCGATTTTCTGTATTATTCCCAAATCTGAGCATTAGTTTTATTGAATATATCGTGGAGATTCTTCAAAATGTCAAGTTAGAATTTTTTGATAATTATATTACTTTCTGCAGTATACTTGGTATATAAGAAGTAAAAATGAGATAATAAATATTTTTATAAAATTCTACTTTCTTTGTTGAGTTCTTATAAATTTAATTTAATAACGTATATTAAAGAAAAACCAAATGATTATCATAGGAATGATTGAGATTTATTGATTGAATTTTTGAAATTGAAATGGCAACGAAGCGTTACCGATGAACTGAAAGTAACGTGAGCGAAATATGAGCAATACCTTTAGTGAAAAAATATATTTTATCTTCAAACACTGACAAAAAGTAACAGATTTTGCAGAAACCTTCTAAGCTGTTTCGGCACTCCTTTAAAATATTCTGACAGAACATCGCAGACAGCACATTAATTTTAAAATCAATTTTATGTGATAATACTGCTTTTAAGAGGTAGCGTTCTTTTTTTTTTTACTAAAAATATTCTTCGAACATTGATGGTAAAAAATATTCTTAATCCGGATTACGTTATTAATGAAATTCTTAAGTTTTAGATAACTGAAATAGTGATCTTTCCTTGCTAAGAAACTAAACTTTAATTAAACCTGGAAGATTAATCATTTTGAAAAATAGAAAAAAAATGCTACTTCTTGGGATCTTTGATAAAATGCTTAGAAAAATGTAATAAATTTACCAACCTTTATAAAATGATGGTGACACAGAATTTAATTTGAGAATAAAATTAAAGTGCATGAACAAACAACGCATTTTATTTTAGCATAAGGTTTCAGAAAATCGGTATTTAAGAATCCATTAATTACTTCAACGGTTTCACGGCGACAGTTAAATATAATGTTATTTCGAAAATAAAAATTTTTAAATTACAATCAATTTAATGCAACCATTTGCTGATTATTAGCATAAAAATTAATCTTGCTTCTTTGTGTTTGAACTGGATTTGACTTTCGAAAACATTTATTATTTTCGTTATTTTTGTATATGTTAAGAAGGAAATGAAATTAATTAATTTGTAATCATCCTAATTGCAAATTAAGAGTATTAGTTTTTGCCCCAATTCCATTGCTATATAGGAAGTTTCCAAATGATTAAAAGGGAATGCTAAAATTTAAGAATGAACATTTTTGGAAAACATAAATGTGACAAAGGATTTAGTAAAAGAAACAAATATAAAACATTCTATTTATTTTACCTGCAAGGAAAACAAATAACGGTACTATTTTGCTACGCATTTACAATGAAGCGAAATTGTTTTTTTTAAATATTTTATAATATCGTAATATAAATGAACAGTTACTAACCTGACTTCGGTAAAATAAGTGACTCATATATTTATATTGTCTGTCTTTTTTTTTTCCGAAACCAGAATAAAATCAAGCAAATGATGTTATTACTTACTAATCACCTTTGGAGACCATATTGTTCGATTAGAATATTCACTTTTTGGCTTGTTAAACTATTAACATATAATGTAGTTATTTAAAATTCTACATAGTTCTTTGAAACATATATATTTAATGGAATCATTTTTCGACAAATGATGTGGCGGGAAAATTAAAAAAAGCATATATATTAAAAAGTAATAGCTGAATAAAAAAATTTATTTCAGTCGATGACGAAAGTAATAATATTTATCTTAATTTTAACATTGGAAAAATACTATATTGTATAACTTAAGTAAACGTTGAAATAAGTGGACTTTATTCATAAATATTAAAATATTCGTAAAGATTGTGCATCAAATAAAAGCTAACATATTTATTAAAATTAGAAAAAATTTCATTCTGAAATTGAAATTAGCATTATTAAAAAGACAATTGAGTGTTAAGATAATCTAAAATGTTTTTTTTTTCAAGAAAATACTTTTGGAAGATATAGCTAAAAAAATGAAACACTTTGTTAATTTTTAGAATTTTTTTTGGTCTTTTGAAAGTCAACAATAACTTTTTACTCATTTTGAAAACTATGTATGCAAAATTTCATCAATATGAAACAAAAACTATAGATTTAGATGAAAGATATGAAAACAAACTTTCTAACTTTCTCTCTCTATATATATACCGGGTGTGGCATAAATTCGTGCAAACTTCAAAAAATCACAATAAAAAAGTAATGCTCGAAAGAAATTGCGGTTTGCGGGAATATGTTCAGAGAGCCTTTGGATTTGGTTATTCCCATTAATAAAATGTATTTGAAAATGACCGATAGATGGCGCTCACACGTCATACCGAGACTGTTTATGCAAATCAGTATAGCTATAAAACACAAGTCTGGAAATGAATCTGTCATTCGAAGCCAGTAGCATACTATCGGTACTGGATCGAGCATTAGTGGTTAAGCTGTTATATAAGAACGGTGAATCCGCGACTAAAGCATTGCGCCAGTTACGGACGGTGAAAAGAATCAAGGCGAAGAAAAACCCAATTTCATTGAATGGGATATTGAATTTAGTTTACCGTTTTGAGGAAACGGGAAGATTAGAGGATCATCCACGAAGTGGCAGACCATCCGTCAGCGCTGACCGCGTCCCTGTTGTCCAACTGGTCATGAGAAATGTATCAACCAAGACTTCAACGGGGAGTTCCAGTGCACGTGCAGTAGGTAAAATAACAGGAATTCCGGAAAGGTCGATCCGACGCATTCTGCACGAAATCTTGAAACTGCATCCGTACAAGATAGAGGCATTTCACCAGTTGTTGCCAGCAGATTGAGTGAAAAGACAAGCCTTTGCAACATGGGTGCTCGCACAAATGGAACGTGACCCACAATGGTTACTGAACATCATATGGACAGATGAAGCCCACTTTTCATTACATGGTGACATCAATACGTAAAACAGTCGTATCTGGGCAGCATCAAATCGTCGCGCGTACACGACCAAACCACTACATTCTCCACATGTGACAGTTTGGTGCGGTTTCACTGCGTCCGTCATTCTAGACCCTTTCTTTTTTGAAGAACGTTGTCCTGTATCCGATTGGAAAACTTGTTCCATCACCGCAGAACGCTATCGTAGGCTTTTGCGAGACCACGTTATGCCTGCTTTGCAGCAAAGACGTGCGTCCTCTTCCGTCACCTTCATGCAGGATGGTGCCCCTCCCCACGTTGCTAGTTCCGTTAAGACGTTCCTCCTAGACACATTCACTGAGGACAGAGTGATAAGCAGAGGATGTAAGAATGAGTGGCCCTCACGATAGTCAGATCTTTCTCCATCGGACTTTTGATTGTGGGGATACCTGAAGTCTCGTATCTACTGGGGCTCTCCTGCCACTTTGATGGAACTGAAAGATGCCATTCAATTGGCCGTTAGTGGCATCAGTGCCGAAATGTTACACGCAGCTGTAATAGGACTAGTTACGCGCCTCACTTGCTTAATACCTTGTGGGGCGGTCATGTTGAGCATCTTTTGCTTTAAAATAAAATGTACTATGATGTTACTGTGCTCTGTTTGCCTGATTTGCATAAACCGTCTCTGTATGACCATGTGAGCCATCCATCGATCATTTTTAAATACATTTTTTAATGGAAATAATGAAATCCAAAGGCTCTTTGAACATATTCCTGCAAACCGCAATATTTTTCGAGCATTACTTTTCTTATTATGATTTTTTGAAGTTCGCACGAATTTATGCCGCACGTGGTATAATTTTTCCATTGTATTATTTTATTTAATATTTATATATATATATCTATATATATATATATATGTGATTGGTTATATATATATATATTAGTTTCTTTAATAGAGAGCTCGTCAAATCCATCTAAGGATACAATAGGATATGTTCTGAGATTAAAACTAGGATATTTCATTTATAAATAATTTTTTGAAAAGCAAAATTTTCTGTATTTGAAAATATGATATTCATTGAAACATTAAAGAACGAATAAAATAAATAATTTGGTATGCTAGTAGCCTTGATTGCATCTGGCAACAACCATTAAATTACTTGCGAAAGTAAACAAATGAATATTTTGATTCGATTAACTCAGAAATTTGAAAAACACTTTTTTAATTTTATGTAAAATAAATTAAATGTAGTTGTATATGTGACATGAAAGATTTCAAAGAATGCACTATTTTAATGTAAAGAAAGTATAACAATGTAGTAATTAAGTGAAATATCTGGTAAGATTTATCATATTAATTAGACACAACTTCTTAGATCACTATTTAGCACATTGAATAACATTTACTGACGAATTTAGCATATTAGATTCGCAACATTAGTAAACGTACAGTACTAAATTAATTTTGAAATATTTACTGAATTGAAGGACAGAAGAAATAATTAATATCTGGATATGTAAACTAAAATTTCATTATAGGGACAATAATTTTTTTTTACTACAAGAAAACAATATTATAATCTTTTAGACCAGAAAATTATAACCGATATTTAAATAGAAAAAAAAAAAAAAAAACGAAAACTTTGTTTTTCATTTTGTTTGATGGCTTTTGAATTCTGATTTAATATTGAACTCTATTTATCTCACATACTGAAAAACGATGAAAAACAATTAAATGAAATGCAACATTAGAAAATTGTTTATCGAGCTTGTAATATATTCCCTTATGAGCAATATATTCTACTGTCAAAAGAACTTTATTGGCAAACTAGAATTTCAAATTTTTCTGAAAGTGAGAAAAAAATAACCCCTAAAAAATCAAAACAAACAAAATAACCGTAGCTTTTGAAATATTGGAGTTATCGAAATATTGGAGAATATATTTCATTATGTTAACTTAATAACTTTTATCACAGCAAATATTTGACTTTTCTACATATTTACAAAAATGCTCAGTATTTCATTTTTAAATTTACACTAACGTTATCTAGCAGTGTGGAAACACATTAAACAGAACCTGAAAATTCATTTTTATTTTGTAAAAATGTATTGAAACTCATTCTTATAGAAATATATCTTATTTCTAATATATACAATATGCTATTATTCTGTAAACGATAATATTTTATTCTTTGTATTCCATTGTATTTTGCACATTTATTGACACTAATCATTTTTATATCGATAATTACAAAATAATTGTTGAATTTGAATTCACTATATTTCGAAATGCATACCAGCTAAAATATACAATATTTCATACAAAACGGAAATATTTTCGTATCTAACAGTTATAAATACTTTATATACTCACTCTTTTAATTTTATGGCACATCTACACATTAGTGCATATTTCCCCATAGACATTATCATCGTGAAAGAGGATTTTATTTATTATCAATGGTATATTCAGATATAATTAGCAATGCAAAATTTTCGAATGATTAACTATGCAACATCAAATTCATGATCTGTTTGATATTCTTGTGATTAAAATGTAAGAGTAGATTGTTATTTGAAATACACATAAATTTTTTGATAAGATATATGAAATATGTTCTCGACTTATATAAACATCTGGGTTCACTCAGTATTTGAATTCATATTATCGTTTGAAAATATATTGTTTTTGATAAAAAAGTGGAATTTTAACGATTTTCCAGTATGGTAAATGCAATTGAACAAACGATATGCGTTTAATTTGTTACTGCAATATATTTTCAACTAAACTACAACTGTTTCCAGAAAAATATAAAAACAACTGCTTATGAGAAACAAGAAAGTATTTAAAGAAAGTATTAGAAGATAATATTACTCTGGCAGATTATTCATTTCGATTGTTCATCAACATGTCGATCAGATCAGAGAATTAGTGAATAAGGATTGCTTTTAGCTATTAGGGTTATTAGTGTATCGAAGTTAGCATATTACCATTTTGATATTATTTACTTAATGCGTTTTCGTTACATTTTGGTTACAGCAGTGTATTGATGTTCTGTATACTAAGAAGTCTTTCTAATTCTATGCTCTACATCCTATGAAATATGAAATATTCTTCTTTTAAGCTGCAATAATCCTTCAATTACTGAAACCATTTTAGAATGCTCTATTATCTCAGATTCCATATTTTTTTCCCGGAATACTCGCAGTTCTAAAATAACTAAAAAAGATTCCTCTTATTTTAAAATTCAAAACGTCTTCTATTCGTTACACGCCATTTCGCGATATCATAGGCCGAATCTTCTTCATTTGTGAATAGATTTACAATATATCAGGTAGCAAAAATAGAAAAGTATGAAAAAAAAATCAGTATTGAAAAACATTATTTATATTTTTAAAGATATAATTTCAAAAGTCGATGATTATTTTATAATTATATACATTTAATGATTAGACTCCACAAAAATGTAAGAAATATAAAATAATCATCGACTTTTGAAGTTATCTAACTTTCAAATTGGACTTTGGGATTGGTTTTTATTATTGTATTTAATTTGCAAGCTTTTTTACTTTCTCTATACGGTATATAGAGTAAGTATTGTAATTATTAAGAAATTCTAAGCCCAGATTTTGAGGAATCTCCATGGTTTAGATTTCCCTGATTTCGAAAAAAACATATTGGCGTTATGTCTATTTGTCTGTTTGCCTGTAAGCCCGATAGCTCAAAAATGTTTTAAACTATAGGGATAAAATTTGGTAAATAGACCTTTGAAAAAATTTGTATATTTCAATTAAATTTTGAACATAATTCATTCAAATGAAATCTGTATTATATGACTGTTCAAATGCAAGTGAAATCGATAATTTCAAACCATGAGAAACTAGACAAATAGAATTTTTTGCACTAGTCTAGCATTTAAAATGTAGATTCCCAATAATTTTCGAAAACAAATGTGCCAAGGAGTTGCTGTCTCAAGTTCTATACTTTCACATACATGTAAACGCAACAAATTAAATCAATGAAATTCGGTATGTGATCTTGTGATAACAAATTGTAGTTCCGTTTCATATTTTGATTATTAGAGATCGAAAAATAAAGGCCTCTAAAATACATATTTGCATAACAGATTGGAATGTTAAAAATGTTAGATTTATGTCAAAGATGTATATTTCAGAACTATTTACTGATGATGCCATGCAAATTACTTGCACACGTACACAAGCACGTGCAAGATATGAGCACAATGTAAAAAATTTCATGCTTGAGAAGAGGGATGAGACATTTATCAGAAAATATGCGATATAGTTTTGTCGTGACCAGTCCTATATAATTGTTTCAAAGTATCGTTTGACTTTGATTTTTCAAGTTTCTATGCAGATAATGCACAGGAAAATGATGATTAATCCAATAAAGATTATTAATGAGAGTCATTAATACAAAAGGAGTGACAATAAATTAGTTCTTTATTGTAACAAAATCATAATGATAGAAACTTTGCGTAATAATGGTGTCTGATTTAGCAATCGATTATAGCAATAATAATTAATCAGTGATGTAAATAATCAGAAAAAAAAATTAAGCATGTAAAAATCATTACTACCTGCCTAATTACAATATAAACTCCACAAAGTAAAAAAAATAACCAAAGATAATGATCTATCAGAAACTTTCTAGCATACTCTATAATAAATGTATTTGAACATTATTATTGGCAAACAATAGTTACGAAAGAGCCCATGAGTGAGCTATTTCTGGCAACTTTATTTGGGTTTAATCATTGAGTAATACCAGAGTACTGAATATATATTTTGGACATTTCTTTGCTGACCTATCAAAAACAAATATTGAATAGTAGCTACAATTTTTATCACAAAAAGGACACTCCAAATTTCATATGTCATTGCTTTTTTTGAGTTATCGCATTTAAATGTTTGTGAAAGTATAGATCCACAGGCGCTTAATCTTTTGACTATTTATTTTCAAATTTAATCAAATTTATACTTTAGATATTTAATGTGCGTATGACATTTTATTCAACTAGCTGTGGCCATTTTTTTAGTTATCGAATTAACTTATATTCGGACAGCCAGACAGACTTCCTAAATGAATTTCATTCTAAATTTAATAGAAATTTACAAACTTGATGTTAAGATCGTATACTAAATTTCATCCATCTAGCTCAAAATGTTTTTCTGTTATCGTGTTCACAGACAGATAAATATAATGTATTTTACGTATTTGGCGAGGTATAAAACATAAATATTCGCCAAACTCTCAAGCTCGAAATTTTTAATGATTAGAATTCTCTCTCTTTGTACACTTCACATGCGGAAAAGTAAAAAATTACGGCTTTGAAAAAACTGAAAATAAGTTATTGCTACAAAATTAAGTTATTGCTCCTTATGTTATTGCTACAAAAAACGTAACCACAAAATTTCTTTTAACTCTTATTTATGCACACGCTGATTAAAAAAAAAAGGCCTATTTTTTTTTCTTTTGTTGAATTTTTTTTTATAAATTGCAGAAGATACAATTATAAAAAATAGTGACCGAATAATAATTTTAATCACTTTCAGTTATTTTTTCTCCCAATGAAATTGATTAAAAAGCAATGTAAATTTCTTTCATACTTCCAACAAAGATATCAGTAACAATTTTTAATGTCTGTACTTTCACAATAAAGCGATCGAGAGGATATAAATTTCTGCACTTATCCAAATAGATGCGTTTTTGAGTTTTCGTATTTGCATGAAAGCGTGAATACAAACCGACAAGTGATCAACCACTTGATGGATTTCGTTCCAAATTCAAGTCATACTTATAGTTTAAATGTTAAATCTGTTACCACATTTTAGAAATTTAGTTGTCTTCGTGTTATAGTTATTGTGTTTATTTGTATGTTAAAAATTGGATTTAATTCAAAATTTAATAAAAAATTATATATGAAAATTTTTCCTTCTAGTTCCCAGAATGTATGAATAATCATTTTCATAGACAGACAGACAAAATTCCAAAAATGTGTCTTCTAGACTCTGGGATGTAAGAAACGTGGAGATTTCTCAAAATCTCGCGTTCCAATTTTTTTTGACGATTGCAATAATTTGCGATAAATAAAAAGTGAGAGAAAAAAGGGCTTTTATATGCGAGAAATTAAAAGTGGTATTATTAAAAAAATAAAAGTGCTACTAATAGTAAAATAAAATTTAAAATTGCAATCTAAAGGATAGTTAAAATTTTCAATTCACAATGAGCTAAGAGAAGTTTTATTTTTATAGAGATTGTTGAGGAACTAATTATTTAAGTGATTAATGTAGTGTAACATACATTTATTTTCACCAAATTAAAAAAAAAATAATTCCAACTTTTGATTTTTTTCTAAAATTATTTGAAAATATGTATGTATATATTGCAAAAATATCTCAAGTTATTTAGAAATATATGTATATGCGCATGCAATTATCGTACGTATGCATGCATATTTAGAAATATTTCAAAGTATTAAGAAATTCAAGTGTAAGCTTATTCCATTAAATTCTAAATTTAGTGAAAGTAATATGCATACTTGCTACTTGAAAATATACACGTATGTATATATCTTTAACATTCCAAATTATTAGAAATATATGTGTATGTATATCCCACTAATATTTTAAATTGTTTCAATTTATATTACACAAATACTCTAAATTGTGTGATATTATTCATAATTTTTTTTCTTCAGTTTAGATTTTAGAATTTTTAAAATGGTATAGCAACCATTATCGATTTTTATAGGAGTAGAATGCTGAAACCAATAAATAATGATGAAAGAAGTATTTTTAAGAGACACTTTCGATATATATTTTTTATATTTTTCATATATTTTGAAAAAATAATCTTGAGGTTATAAGAGAATAATTTACTTTTTTAGTTAAAAATATTATATTGTCGAATGAATAGGGAAAAAAGGGAGTTTAATGAAACGATATTGAATGAAATTGATAATGAATGAAAACTTAAACATTGTAAACGACTTAAACTAATTAACTTTTGTACAATATTGATTATGAAACTAACATAACGATAAAGTAATGAGTTATAATTGCTTCAGAATTTATTGAAAATAATGGGTTTTGGATAGATTCATTTAATCAGAAAACATTTTTTTCATTCCTTGAAATAATGATTGCGTATTGATGATAGTAAGGTAATAATTTGGTGTGTTGTTTTGTATTTATGCACTGTTCTCTTCATTAATTTTTATATCCAGCTCCACATGCATTTGGCAAAATAAAGTATTTTTTCCAAAGAAAAACAAATGATATTAAAGGAATAATTTTACGATTCTAGTGTTAAAAATCTTAAAATGGAAAATTAACACAAGTTTCTTATTGGATGTTTTAAAAATAATATAAACTCAAAACAACAGATAATTACTGAATTGTGATACTATACTAATTCCTAAGTCAAGATATTTTTTGAATTATGATATAAATTTGATATCATAAGTCAAAATTCTTTTTGGCAAGCTGGAAGGCAAAGGTAGATTAATCTAATAATTAATTAGGGGTAATTACATCTAGTAATTATATCTAAGTTACTATCTGGCAAAATAAATTGTTGATGTTAGAAACAAAGAATATTAGGGCTTGAATATTCATTTTCAGCCCCAAACTTCTAAGATATTGCTGTTTTCGAAAACCTTTAAATACAAAAGTTTCTCGTCTTAGTGAGGGGCTAATTTGTCTAATTGGATTTATTTTTTATCCAATTAGATTGAATATTAATTGGATAATAATATCAATATTAATTGGATTTATTTTTTTATTCAATATTATTTTATATTCAATATTTTTTGTCTCAAATTTCACCTCCTTTGAGTTAGAAGGGCCATATTGAGTTAGATGGCTGTTTGCAACATATTCCAAGCCATTTAAAATCCAAACAATTTACTCTAGTTATCTTGTTTACAAGATAAGACAGACAAAGCGTCACACACACATACATACACACATATATGTAATATTTTAAAATCTATATTAAATCCTAATTAATTTCCAAAGTTTTATCTTAATTTAACCCAGATTAATTTCATTCTAATATGTTCTCTTATTTCCTGATTCAATTCTCTCTTTTTAATTTAATTAATTCAACACAGGCTGTGTAAACTTGTTGAAATCGACAAGTTCCCACACTCCGAGTAAAGGGATAAAATTTTTTCGATCTAAACAAATTCTTTTAAAGGATCCCTATAACTCCCTTAATCAGAATCTCTCAGTATATAAATCACGGGGATAAATATTTCGTTCTCTGTTGTCTCTTTTCAATCTTGTGTTGTGATGCAGACGTACCTTGTCTCTTCTTGCTTGTACATAGCTTATGCCTTCCGGATCGAAATAAAGTGAAGTTTTAAAATTGCAAAAGTGTCTTCTCTCTTTGGACATGAAACTGCTAAAAAATCACACACACACACACGCACGCACGCACGCACGCACGCACGCACGCACGCACGCACGCACGCACGCACGCACGCACGCACGCACACACACACACACACACACACACACACACACACACACACACACACACACACACACACACACACACACACACACACACAGGATGATCAAGAAATAACAGGAGGTGTTCAGAGCCCTGTAGCATGTTATATACTGGACGAAATATAACAAAATTTGGCCACAATACTCATTAGAGTATGAGGTTTCGATTTATCAAGAAAAAAAATTAGTACCTCCGATAGAGGAAATCCTGGCGCTACAAGCGCATAATGTGTGGAAAAAGAACACATAAATGCAAAACACAGAAAACATAAATGAAACGAATAAATGAACACATAAAACAGTAAATAACAGCACACCAAATACCAATGAAAAAGTTTATTATAGCAACTTACAAATTTGGCTCAATATAATAATCAGCATATAATCTACACAGCCATATAATCCTCAGATTATACGGTGGCAGATAATTTGTGACGATTTTTTCAACAGATAAACTGCTGATTATTCGCGGGAAATTACGCTAACATGTAAACAGAAAAATAACTTCAACTTTAAATTTTGATGTTTGAAAAAAATAGTATAAACTACGATTGCAAAAATCTTAAGCTCATAAATACTTTAAAGGTAAGCTTGTATCAAATACCAGATATAATCTCAAAAGCTTACGTACACGAAACAGAAAAATAAAGGAAATAACAATAAATAAATCGTATTTCTTAAGAAAGGTTGGAAAAAAAAAACTTTCAAAGGAAAAACATTTTCCACTGCTGTATAATTGGTTGACAACAAGGCTGGGGGATAAGACAAAGAACAGAAACTTTGAAGCAGTATTGAGGCATTTAGAATTGATTTCTTTTGCTTTCAGTGATTCTTCTTCCCGTTACCCACACACAGAGAGAAAACAGACAAAAGAAAGGTTCCAGAAACCCCTCGAACAGAAGGAAATAAAAGCACTCCGAGAAAAAGTTGTTCTACCTTCCATTCGAAATCACTTGATGATTCACTTAGAAGAATATAAGGCGTGATCCCAACATCGTTGCAACGAACCTATCAATTCGACAGTCCAATAGATTCTTTGAAGCATCAAACGTCGGGAGGGGGGGGGCGAAAAAAATCCGAGAGAAGATAGTCCCAAGGTTATACGAGATGAAAGACGAGAGAGAATGGAGAAATAAAGAACTAGGGAGCGAATAGATTTTTTTTTTGTTCCTTTCTTGCATGGCAAAAAGTGAAGAAGTCTTCTGTAGGGTGGCAGGACAAAATTGCGAACTTGGTAAAAGCGTAGAAACCAAATTTATAGAGAATGGAAAGAAAGGGAAAAAGGGTGAAATGCGATCCATGGCAAACCTGTAATCGATTTACTTGAGTTCCCAACTTTAATAAAAATATGCGTATGGGTCTAAAGTCTTCTTGAGATACGTCGAAGTTTTATTCTGATATGGCACTTAGAGATTGATTCAAGATGGGCTGCAGGGGTCCTCCATTTTTCTCTTTTCTCATATCTGTGAGATTTTCCATTTGATGGCGGTAGGGTTTCTGACAGAAGATGCAGGCATTACGTTACCAAAAGAAATATCTCAATCATAAAAAAGTTTTTTTTTATCTTACTTTGTTGCTTTTACGAATGTATTTTTATCTCGCAATTCTAATGTTTTATCTCAATAAACTCCTGAGATAAAATTATTTTCCCCCTGAATGTAAAGTTGTATTGTATTATATTAAGTGAATTTTATTTAATACTAAATATCTTCTTAGACCAATTGATTCGCATAACCTATTAATTGTACTAATTCAGTTATATTCCTATACTTAAAAGTAATACTAATATTAGCAAATTGCTTATATTAGTTATTTTTTATATTTTATAACAATAATTTGGAATTAAAGCAATTCCACGAAATCATTTATAGCTCAAGTTTCTAAATATCATAAACTGTTAGTTTAGAAATATAACAGATAAAAAAAAATCAACAACAGATTTTTATAAACAAAGTGAAACTTTTAAGTTTCTGAATTTTAAGAAGAAACACTTTCAAAAATAAAAATGAAGTTATAATTCATCGAGAATATAATAAAGATAGATACATCTTCAATTACATAAATTTTGTTGTTAGTTGAAATAATTTAAATGTTGACAAAATTCTGAATTAATGTAATTATTCGTTGCCGTTTCCCAACTATGGATTTTAACGCTTTGTCCCTCAATCGAAAAATTCAAAATAAATTTTATTCTTAAGTAATTGTAGTCTAAAAACAAAAAAAAAAGTATTATTTGAACAACTAGAATATTATTAAAAGAAACTGGAGAATATATGAAAGAAAATTATATGCAATGAAAAAACATTTATATGTCAAAAAGTATTTAAATCCTTTTTCAATCATTGTTTAACTACCTTTTTTTTTCTATTTATGGCATTCTTGTGCAGTATGTTGAAAGATTGGTTCGATATATATTTGACTCAATGGTAAAATTTTTATAAATTCTCACAAAAAAGGATACCTGCATTAACAGCAAAAGAAAGATTACTATTGCTGTTAAGAAAAAATGTAATATTTCTTTTAAAAAATTAATATTTGACTTAACACATAATTCATTAAA
>JAPMOR010106383.1:26083-42015 GCA_026543865.1 Argiope aurantia
ATAATCTCTTATTTCAAATCTACGTATGTGTGAAAGTGTTATGCACTTGAGAATGGCGTAAAACATTTCTTCCTTCACAATTCTATCGAATATTATTGTTAAAAATAATATTATAAACAATAATATTACTGTCGTATTTATTAGAGAAGCTAACGATAAATCCTTTTCTTCACATAACATTATCTGAAATTAATCTCGGTTCATATTAAAATTAGAAAATCAAAGAACAACATAAGATCACACCAATCCTACAATTGCTCAACCAACTTACTACGCACACTGCAATAGCATATACAAATTCTCTTATTCTACCACTAAATGGTCACTGCCACTAAAACCACTTTAAAGCTCTTGTCTTTTTACTTGGAATTTTTATTCACCTTCCTGATTAATCATTTCACACATCACGACTACTTATACTTCATTAAGGGGTGAGACGCGGAACGATGAGTGGATTTCCGGTATTCCCTTTGACCTTGGATTTTCCCTATTACATACTAGTAAATGTAACTCCTTTTACCCCTATTTTAAAGAATTAAACCCATCCTAAAGCATACGCAAAAACGCGGAGGGTTTTACAATCCGTTGCTGAACTATACCATCGTCACCTCACTCGGTCCCATTACCAAATCTAAATCGCATTAAGCTATTTTTCTCAGATATCTCTAATCAGGTTCCACAATTATTCTCATACTGACAGTAAAAGTGCACTAACGATCTAAACGATCTAATTTCAGTCAAAGAATAACATTCGTAAACTATATCCGTGCAAAAAATTAGTTCGGAAAGTTTTGGGCTATTTTATTGATATATTTTTCAAACGTTTAGCTGCAAAACTTACAGAAGGAATTATTTTTAGGCCAGGCATTATTGATGAATTTTTATTATGCAGAAGCATACGAAAAAGTAAGTGAAGGATACGCCAAATCATTAATTTAAATTAACTCTAATGCCACTATTTTTTTCAGTCAATAAAGTTTTGAATCATAATAAATAAAAGTTGTTTTCACTGAATGAAAAAATGAGGAAAAGACTTTTTTAGCTAATGGATAAAGTAATATATATATTTTAAATTTTGTTTCGATATTTTTACTATAATTATTCACATATTTCACATTAAAAATGTATTATGCATATAAGTTATCGATTTACTTATGCTATGTTTATATTCAATTTTTTCATGAGCATATTACTGAAAATTAAGCTTTAAAAAATCAAAATAGTTGTAATCGCTATTTTTAACTACATTTTTAAATAATATTTTTCCATGTTATTTCATGATTAGTTATTCGGGTAAAAGTAAACTTAAACATTTTTTTTTCAAAAAATAGCCTTTTAGTATTGCTCATTCCTTTAAATCTTGCTATTCTAAAATATATATTTCTATGTTAAGCCTTTATCCAAGCTTTTATAAATTTTGTACCTTGTAATAGAAATTTTTATAATAAATCCGTTAAATAAATTAAAATATTTCATGAATGTTTCATTTGATCCTATGTACACATCGTCGCGTGTGCTTCAAAATTAAATATTTGTGATATATTATATTTCATATTCTGTTTACGTACATAATATATTTTTAAAAAAATATCACGTAATTTTTAAAAGAAGTATTATTTTATTTATATTCATGAAATACACAAAAGTATGTTTACTCTTAGCTTATATTGTAAATTTATTATTCTCAGTATTTTATAATCCTGATTAATAACATGTAAATTTTTATATTTAATGCCTCTGAAATTGTTCTCTCTATAAACTATATAGTATGAGTACTGTGAATAATTGGAAAAATTCTATATTAATGCTTTTCTTTCCTACAGTCTCCTCATTTATATATTTCAGCAATATTTTTAGATTGAAATAAAGTTTAATAAAAATGTGACCGAAATCTTCAATATGAACATTTTTATGATTTTTATAATTTTTATTCATAAACAACCTAGAAATCAGAATAAATTTATTTTTAATGTTAGAATTATAGAATGATTATTCAAATTATTAGTGTCAAGTGGGCAACATTATAGATATGAGAACAGCAAGAAAATATTTATATATATTTCGCTAATTTGACACCTTACTCTCTAAAATCGATTCGAGAAAATCCAAACCAAATTTAGATGTTGAGAAGAAGGAATGGGTCTTTCGTGAAAATGATATCACATCGAAAACAAACAAAAGACCGTGCTATGGCTTTTAATTACTATTATCTCTCCGATATTGGTCTTAATTACCCATGATGACCAGTTATAACTACAAATATTGTAAATTGCACTGCAAGTCAAGTACGCGACGTGCCTTGATTCATAAGAAACGGTATTATATTCAAGGATCTGCTATTTAAGACTTTCGTCACCTTTCACAATAGATTTTCAAGGAGATTCTTTCAGAAAGTTGACAATAGTTCCAGAAGAAGAGCCATTCAAAACACTACAGCATTACGGCTCCAGGAACTCAGGAAGAAAAGATTCCATATACTCCTAATGCATTAGGAGCACTTTTGCTCTAATCTCCATCCCCCCACCACCATACAGGCAGACATTCAGATGTTGCAAATTAGAAATTACTGATTTTTGTTATCTTTAAGAGTAATCTGTAATTTTATTTTAATGATGGTATTTTTTGTTTTAATTTGTCTATAGTTAGTAAGCAATTAATTAAGAAAGCAATTAAATTAAGGATTAATTTAATTACAAAAAGCAATTAAATTAAGAGCCGAACATTTATCTGTTTTGAACTGTCATGACATTCTTCTATCAACAATAATGTTGTTGTTGTTTCTTATGGCACTTGTCATGGACAATCTCGCTGTTACGAAGACAGCGATTTTAAGCCGGTGGGGGAGCGTCTCTTGTTTTTATAGTAGCTCCAACTAGGACCAAGAGTACGACTTTGCTACTCACACATCACTCATTAACTTACACAACCCCTTTTTACAGGAGGAAACATTCACACATTTCACAGATAGAAAAACGAAAGAACAACTATGCCCAAATCGGGACTCGAAACCAGGACACCCAGATCACGGGGAAGACGCGTTACCCCTATGCCAGGACGCCGACCTTATCAGCAATAATACTGACTGGAGCATTAGCAAATGCGAAATTACACGTATCATTAGTCACAGTAATTTAGTTCAATGTTTCAAATTTAAGTCCATGTAGCTTTGAAAAAATAATTTTTAAGCCTTTTCTAGAATATATTGCAATTGTTTTATATAGTTGAAAAATTTTGTAATTTATTATAAAAAGAAGTAATTTATTATATCGAAGAATTTTTGAAATATTTCAGATATATATGTTAAAAATAGTAATACATTAAAATAACCTAATTTGAAATATATTTTTGCTAAAATAATTTCTGAACTTTCTTAAAATTAAAGAAATACAAATTATACATTAATAAAATCGGTGTCAATGAAAAGATATATTTTTTTTAATTTTAAAGTTATGAAGAAATGGATCTGTGCGTGATTCAGCATTTTTATGGAAACCATTAAATTTAGATTCATTTTTAAATAATAAAAAAATTTAAAAATGTCGAACATTTTTTTTACGAGGTTACATTCAATTTGATAATTGAATTGCAATTTCCAAACATTTCTTTTATAGAATGTTTGGAATTAGTGCTGCATCACTCAATTTAATGAAATTGCACCAGTTTAAAAATACCATTATGCTAAAATTTTGATTGTATTTTATGATATTAGTATGAAAATCAATTCATACAAAAAAGAGTAGTAAGATTTTGAGCTTCTATGACATAAGAAGCTACATAAGATCACAGTTTATTATGATGATCTCTCGTTAACAAATGAAATTTTCTCTGATGAAAATACTAGTTTTACATTTTAGCATAAATAGGTGTTTAAGTATATATATCTGAAAAGTCCCTTACAATGATAAAGTGAAAAATAGGAAATTAAATATCTTTTTCTAAATTTAATTTGATAGTCAGATCAACATATTTATTTTTATTCAATCTCATAAATATGGTATTTATTTCTCTTCAATTTTTTAAAATACTATTAACTTCATTTTTTATTTCACAAATTTTGTATATGTATATAAAAAAATAATTAATGAAAGCAACAGAATAACGAATTCAAGGATATTACCATTTCGAATAAGAAGAATCCTTGATTTACAATAAACTTTTTAAAATATCCTAAATAGCATAACTTTGTTATTAAAATCTTCAGCAGAACTCATTCTGCGGACGATTTCAAAACTATTTTTAAAGTTTGCTTATTTACCTCTCAATTATTCCCCAAAATGCAAAATTACCTCAAAATTCCTAAATTTACTCAAGTTAGTAAAAATAAATTATTTCAAGAAACATGAAAACGAGGTGCAATTATTTCAATGAAAAATTTCAAACAAACAAAATGAGTTTCTGCTTTAATGCATTTGCAAACTTTAACTGACTTAAGACTTTAAAGTAATACTTAAAGCTATAAGCGCTTTGAAGAGTTTCCTATTCCTTCCAACTAACATATCTAACAAAGTGAGTAAACTCCGCTAGAAATTATACGTTTGATAAAAGCAGGAGTTGAACTAAATGCATTATTTAGTGCTGACACCGCCTATTCGTTGTTAAATTAAGCACAGGGCGTACACAAGATTCATGCCCCCTCTGTTACTCAATGTTCTGCATTTTTTTAAACAAAGGATGGTACATTTTAAGACATGGTCAACAACATAAGGTGGGGGGGGGTGAGACAAGAATTGTTGTTTAAATTTGTAGGCTGTTAAACATAAACGTGGGTAACCAAAAACATTCCAGCTCAAATACATTAATCAAAATATTTTAAATTTGAGTCCTTATACTAAAATAAGCAAAGACATATTTAGAAAAAAAAATTAAAGAGGAATTTAAATTCCTAATAAGACACATATTGACATGATAATACTTTCTGATTAATTTCTCAATCGTTATATTCTTTTTTATTAATCGTTATTTAACTTTACTTTCAATTATATCAGTGATAGCAAATACAATAATATATTTGATACCATTGCAATTTTATAATTGATAAAACAATGAAAATAATTTTTGCGAAATATATTTGAAAAAATTTGATAATTTATAAAAATTAGAGATTATTTATATGGGAATAGTAAAAAAAAAGAACATTTTTGAATTTTAAAATATCACAATTTCTTTTATGTGCTTGAATATTTTTCGAAATTACTGAAGATAAAATATAAAATCTTGAATAATTTTGAATTTGATTAAAATTTTGAACAAACATTTTCTCATTTAATACCTACTACATGTTATGAATTTGTAATGTCGTTTCCTTGCACAATAAATCTTGTAGTGAGGAAGATAATTTTGCGGATATAATAATGGCTGATACACAGATGCCAAGTCAGTGACTCCGGTGTTTTGGAAAAAAAAATAAAGAACAGAATATTCGAGAATTTTGTCGATAGCACCAATAGGACTCGTTTATTTTAGAACATTCAATGCACTGCCATGGGACTTATATGAAGCGAAGGACTTATATGACGAGTATCAGGAATCAGAAGTCGAGTCGAAAAAGAGTGGTTGAATGAAGTTTCTTTTCTGAGCGCTTTATTCTGAAAGTGCTATTTGTTCTGCAAGTACCCAAGTGACGTTATTGCATTCCCTTCGTCTATATTTTGCTATTATGTATTCTTATTTTCGTGTAGAATAAAGCACCTTTATTCATCATGGAGTTTGCTCTTTTCACAAAACAACCCGTGGGTGGATTTTAAAATTTTTAGTTACATAACCAAAACATTCACTAGCTACAAAATTTGATAGCTCTAAGTCAAACTATTGCACCGTAGAATATTTTGAATGGACTTTTGGTCATCCATGTTGTGCGATGTAATTTATTGATAGCATACTAGTTTCTAAACTTCATTAGGTTAAAAATCTCAAGAAAATATGTGAAGCTTTTAAATTTTTGATGCTGAGGACTTTTCAAAAATAATTTTACATTTGAAATGAGTATATGTAATAGAAAGTGCAGTTTTATGAATCGGTAACTTTACATTTAATGAGAAAAGAAATACCAATGAACTTCATTTAAAGAAATGTATTTATGCTGCAAAAAGTAATTTCCTTGTGACCACATTTTGAAATGGGAGTAAAATTTCCTAAGAAAAAAATTATTATTTTTAAGTGTGTTGTAACATATACATTTCCATTAGAAATGGTAAATGCATTTAATATTAATATCATAATAACATTTTTTCCGATTTTGTAAATTGGGTGCAAGAATTTCGCAATTTTTTTCAAAATTTCAAGAGAAAATATGAAGCGAAATAACTATCAATACAATTCCAATTAATCTTTTAAAATACATTATTCTCATTCTTACATTTTCGAGTGTAATAAATGTTGTTTTTTGATAACACATAAATCTATTTGGAGATTAAGTTATACAAATAAAAATAAGTTTTATTCGGTTATCGAAAAAAGATTTGCATGCATTTGCAGATATTTTCCAGTTTCTGCACTATAGTGACAATACTATTCTAATTATTATGATTGATTATATTGTCACGTAGATACTTTAGTATAGAACTTAATGACACACACAAGAAGTAGAGTTAAACCAATTTATTAACTGAACTCAGAACTGAGAATACAGTAACTGACAAATCTTCTGCTTTTATTAAAGCAGATAAAGTTCCAGAATACTCCTCTGGAGACAGTAAGAAAAGTCCAGAACACTTGTCTGGTTAACTAAAGAAATGTCCAGTATCTTCTGGAACATGAAATAAAGGAAAAAATAAAATCAAGGAATTAAGTATTTACATATACTATTAATCGCATTGTCTCTAGGGGGATTCGAACCCAGGTCTCTTGATCACGAGACCAGTGCCATGATCATTCCGCCATGGAGATTCGACTGTTTTTCTTTAATGCGGCAATATGATTAGACATACGTAATTTGACAAATAAGAACAAATGTGGCCTTGAGATGATACTTGCCCATATGCATGCTCTACTCTCTTTGTCGGGGCCTCTTACAGACTGCCAATAACTAACAAATCGTCAAAACAAGCACTATAATATGAATGTACATGATCTTTTTCAAGGCAGCTTGTTATTTGCTGTTGGAATAATAGAGGATTATGAACAGACGGGTAAAGATTCAAAACCAGATTTTCAGGTAGCCGAAGAAAAAAATAAAGTTATTTACTAAAAGTTGAAACACGGGATAAGATGGATTAACAATGGCTTAAAGAGTACTAGGGCGCTCAAAGGTAAGGACAAACTTTGATCTCAAATGTTTTTGAAAACGGGATATTTACAAATCCCCAATTAACCATTCGTATGATTGTCAATGAAATGATCTTGAAAAAGAAAATCATCTGTACACAAGATTTTAATAGAACATCTATGGATGAGAAAAATGTGGGCAAAAGTTCTGCGCATTGAACAGTAACTGTCAGCTTGTTTTAGAGTCTAATTCGATGACTACGCTACATCATTTTTCCTGAAGTATCTCTTTGCCCACGAGATGTAAAATGGTGATATGGGGTCACCTCTGAGACAATACAAAGACATAAAATGTAAAAAGATGAGGGCTTTGAAAAGTTTGACTTCCACGTATTTTTCATGAATATTTTAAACAATAGAAAAGGAGAGGAAGTAGGTATTTTGTGAAATATAACAGTATTTTGTGAAATATAAACAGTATTTTGTGAAATATAAAAATTATTTTATAGCGGAAAATATATTTGTATTCTAATTTTGTAAAATAAAGTTTTTAGGACGTCATTTTGCATTTTTATTAGATGGTTCACATAGGTTGTACAAGCCTAGAATCGTAATTAATTCATAGTTTAAAAAATGTGAAGTATCAAAAGTGGATTAGGAAAAGTAACTGAATTAATGCGAGCAGAAACTGCATGCTTTGGGGTTTTTTACTTGTATTAATACATCTATTACAAATTTTTTTTAAATAACTATATACAAAAGTAACCACAGTTTAAAGCATGCAAATCTATTCATATAATACAAAAACAGTTGAAAGAAAGTGTTCTAAATATCACCTGAAAAAAACCCAGCGGTGGTAATTTAACCAAAACTGTCTCTCATATTCTTTTAATAAAAGTGTAATCCCTTCCCCCTGCATAAAATTGCAGATATTGATTAAGGTTGCGAATGATTTGCAAGTGATTGACGAACAATGGTTACGAAATATTGACCTTTGGCAAGAATTTAGCATCTTTACGGAATCTACCGTTTGGTCTTCGATGATTTTGTTTTAATGATTAATCCTTGATATGCAATTAATTATATCATTAAATCGATTTTTTACTTTAGATACTTTTTTTTCTAACCGATTGAAATCAAAATAGAATTACAATTGTAGTCTCAAGATAACATACAAAATTTCCTTTATTTAAGTTATATGTTTTCGAGTTATTGTGTTTACATGCAAGCAAAGTACCAACTGACAGACAGAAAACCTTTTAATAGACTTGGCTTGAAATTTGATAAGATCCATACTTTAGGTACTAAACACTGTACCAAATTTTATTAATCTAGCTCTATATGTTTTGTAATTATCTTCTTCGCTTGTTCTCAGACAGGCAAACAAGTAGACTACTGAATGGATTTGTTCGAAATTAAATAGAAATCTACAAGCGTCGTGTCAAGTTTATAAATAAAATTTCATCCATATAGATCTACACTCTTTAACGCGCTCACAAATAAACAAACATATTAAAAAAAATATGTTTTTCGAACTCAAGGAAGACTGACACCTTGAGAACTATCAAAATATTAATTTTAAATTTTTTGTCGCTTACAACGTTTTTTGATTTTACTTCGTATTCAACAAAGTAAAAAAGCGACGTTGAGATAAAAACAAATTTACTTGTACTAATACCGTTCAGGATACACGGAAACACAAATAAACTTTTCTCATTTTTATAAATATGTAAAAATGGAATGCGCCTTTGGAAAATGAGTTACTACATACTTACACACACCATTCTTTCTTGTTTACAAATGATGATTTTAAACTGAAATTCTCTGTATATATTACAGAGACTTTCTATTACAGAATTTCTTTAACTTAACACTTAATACTTAGTAAAGTATTATTACCTTATAGCAGATATAAATCTAACAATAATAAAAAAAACATGATACCATCAAATATTCCATTTCACAAATTTCATGAAAAGAATTCTAAAACCTGGTAGGGATTAACACATAGAATTCTATACTCCTTATTTCCATTTTCAGAACTGAACTAATTTAAAATTCGAACCATTCTGTAACAAGGTACCTTTGCTTTATTAAATACGAGATCAGGCTGGAAAATTGAATCTTCGCACGAATTAATTTCAGAGTCTTCAGGAACATGTTCATCTGGGTTCCTCATTTTACATCACTTTAAATTACAATTATCCATCCCAACGTTCCTTTATCCATGGACTCCCCGTCTAATTCCTCAGCAAGGAAGGAATCGCGTTAAAATATGACTTGACAAGGATTTCTGAGTGGCAAGGACAGTCATTCGTATGTAGTCTCCTCAGCAGTTGTAATAATTTAATTCGTTTGATTAATATTTTCATGGAAGTGGAAAATTTGTAAGTAAAATGAATTCGGCGTGAATCTTTTCGAGCTGTGTAGTTTAAATATGATTTCGTTATTTGTTGTTCCATAAATAGTTGAAAAGTTGCTAAGATAGTAAAATTTTGTAAGTAAATACAAGCTTCAGGCAAATATCGTTTGCAACATCTAAATACTGGTGTTTCCTAAGGAATGCGTTTTGCTAATTTCCTTTTAATGTTAAGAATAAAACGTTTGAGAATTAACATTTCACTTTATATATGTTTATTAATATTATTTTGAAAACTAGTATAAAATTATAACTCATATCAAAAAGTTTTTTATTTCTTCAAAATAAAAAAAAAGCTTTTGAGATATTTAAACTGACATTTTGATTTGCTCAATATTTAGTAATATAATGTCGAAAGGTTTTGTATTTTAAAACTAATTCACGTTGGAACTAATTAATTTTTAACTACTGGAGATATTTTTGAAGTGAATAGTCAATACTTTATTTTGGTATGATTAATAAGAATATTCGACCAAATTCCATTTGCAGCATTCATTGCTTCTAAATAATAAAATTACATCATTAATGTAGCTTACGTACACATATTCAGAGTCTTATAAATAAAATAAAAATAATTCTTTTAAAGAACCCTTAAAAATTAAAGAATTCTTTAACGAATAAAAAAAAAACTCTTTTAAAAAGATCTGTAAGTAATTAAACTTTTTCATTAATTAAAATTTCAATATATAATTGTTTTTGTACGTTTGTTTTTGTTTATTATCTTTTTTAGAACCCATTTAATATTATTGTATTGAAACAACTGAAGATTTGGTTAAGTAAATTTCAATAAATGTATTTACTATAAATTACTTTAAAAAAACATAAAAAAATTGGGATTTCAAAAAAAGTGTATAGTTGTTTTGTCATTTTATTTTGAAGCACAATTGGAATATTTTGAGAACAAACTCAGAATTTCGGACAATGGTCAGATGACCAAGAAATCATTTGAGTTGGTAGCATATCACCAAATTTGCCCATATAACCAATCAAACTTGGGAACGGCTTTAATAATATTATTTAAACTTTTTTCTTAAACTTCTAAATATATTGACAAAAGGAAAAGTATAAGTTCTCTTTTCACCAACGAATGAAAAAGAGAATTCGATTTTTTAAAATCATTCTGATGTGAGAATAATAATAAAAACAGATGATTTTAAATAATAGTTCAAAGATATACTCAGAATGTTAGAATCAATTTATAAATCGAGAGATTACCCTTAGAGTTTATTTACAGATAAAGAAATATCTAATTGTTCTTCTCTAGTATTTACTTGCACATAATTGTGTTTATACTGTGGCTCCCAAAAGTGTTCGTACACTAAAGAAATTTGCAGAAATTGTGTTCTATACTTCTTAATAAAACATTTTATTAGTTGGTTTTTTTAAATTAGCATCTTTAAATAGTTCTTAATAAAACTGAACAAATATTTTTATAAAAAATCAAGTAGTATTGTTCTAAAAAATAAATAAATAAAAAATGTCACAAAATTAGAACACAAAAGTCTTCGTACATCCAAACATTATTTATTTAAATTCATCATAAAAATATCTTTTGCGGCTTATTTTTCTTCTAATTGAAAAATACACTAAAATCGTTTGATTTCAATATTTAATATCACAATTATTTATTCTATTTACTTTATTCTTAGATATGACGCGCATTCGTAAAGAACCGAATTTTGACGTACGAAAATTAATTATATTTCATTTTAAAGCTGGAAAATCAATTAGAAGCATTGCAACTATAACTAATCTACCTCATTCAACGGTGCAAAGCATAATAAAACGTTACAGAGAGGGAAAAAGGATTGCAAACAAGCCTCGTAATGGTCGCCCTCAAATTCTGTCAGCTAGAAGTCAAAGAAATATTGCGAGTAAATTTCTTAAAAATCCACGTCTGAGTGCAATAAAGTTTACTTCACAATATAATGAATCAAATGGAACTTCTATTTCCTGTGAAACTATTCGTAGAATTCTTCGGAATGCTGGTATACATGGCCGCTCTGCACGAAGAAAATTCTTTGTAAATTGCTAGGCTTAATTTTGCCAAATCTATGATAAATCAGCCAGAGAGCTATTGGAATCGTGTCTTATTTGCAGAGGAAAATAAGTTTAACATCTTTGGGTCGGATGGGAGAATCATTGTACGGAGAAAAAAACCCGAAGAACTTAATCCCAAGAATTTAGTTGGAACAGTAAAACATGGCGATGGAGGTGTCATGGTTTGGGGGTGTATGTCAGCGACTGGAGTAGGCAATTTAGTATTCATTGATGGTATAATGGATCATAGAGTTTATATAAATATTCTCAATAATAATTTAAAAGTGTCAGCACAAAAATTGGACATTTTAAACAACTTTGTGTATTACCAAGACAACGATCCTAAACACACGGCCATGAATGCTCGTCTTTTTTGCCTCTATCATTGCCCTCAAACCCTTAAAACAGCTCAATCACAGGATTTAAACCCTATAGAACATATTTGGAAAGAATTAGAGGTGCGAATGAGAAGTCACGACATTAAATCGAAAATTCAACTAAAAGCAGTAATGATCGAAGAATGGAACAAGATCGGTGCAGAAGTAACCGACCGTTTAGTTAAATCTATGCACAAACGTTTAAAAGCTGTTATAAAGAATAAAGGATATCCTACCAAATACAAAACATTTATAAAAATTAAGAAAATTTCATATTTAGTGATTTTTTTTAAAGTGTATGATCACTTTTGTGTCCTATTTTTGTGCAATTTTATTTACTGTCATTTTTTAAAAAATAATTTGCATCGTAATTAAAATTTATTCTTCACTGCTTTATTAAGAACTGTAAAAATATGCTACGAAAAAATTTTCATGTAAAAATAAGAATATATAAGGGTAAATAATGAGGTTTTTAATTGATTCTTGTTGGTGTACGAACACTTTTGTGAGCCACTGTATATGAATAATTTAATATTACCATCCGATTTATTTCGAAAATTATCTTTTTTTAGCATAGAATAATCAATATCATAAAACAACAACAACAACAAAAAAACAGAACGAACAAATTAAAAGACCAAACTAGTAATAATTTTTTTCTCAAAATTCTACTGATTTAAAACATCCGTTTTGCTACCTTTTTAATCCAGAGAGCTTATTTCACTGAGAACATGGATAAATATAAATTAATAACTCATTTTTAATTCTTTTTCAGAAAAATCCTCAATGAAAGATTTCTCCACAAGATAAATCATAATTCTGAGACTAACTTAAGAACTTAATATAAACTCACTTACATATTTTTATTTATGATAAAACTAAATTAATTTTGCTTATTTTATGGGATATAATGTAATATTTGAAATAATTAGAGATTGATATCGACAGACAAAGAGAATTAATTTGGTAACAAGAAATAAATAAATTGTTCGCTCATTTTAAATATCTTTGACACATTTAAATACATTCAAATATTTAATAGATATTATTGATTTAAAAAGTTTACACGGAAATAATCAAAATTACGAATAAATCGTTTGCTCATTCTAAATATCATTGAGACATTTAAATACATGAAAATATTTAATAAATATCATTGATTTAAAAAGTGTACACGGGAATAATCAAAAGAATGCTCAATTTTTAATACTTTATTTTGAAGTTTCTATAATTTCTCAAAGATATGAGTAAAAATAGAAACACTACAATGATAATATTCTTTCTAAAAAAGACATCTTGACAAGCCATTCCATTTATCATAATTATTTTCACATATATATTGATAGGAGGCTGTAGATATTAATCACAGTTGACATAAGGTTAGCTGGGTAGATGGAGAGATAGATTTTCTTGTCTTCCCGTATCACTTTTGATAAGAAATATCTTCTAGGAGACAGAAAGTGAGAGGTCAAAAGATTACTATTTAGATATTTCCCGAATTTTGTTACTTTTTGTTAGATATTATAATTAAATGTTCAACAAAATACTGAGTTTCAGTTATTTTCGCATTTTATGAAAACAATTACATGAATTTTCATTGCTTAGGAAATATTTACTTTAATTGGCATATAGGACATCAGAAAGCAGGTGAATATACACAGTCCAGTCATATTAATGTGACCACCACCTGCTTTTAGCATCAATGTTAAATAATCAGTCGCAGAAGGCACCTGTTATCAGAAAATTTGGTGTATATATAAAGTTTGTTGTAGGCATTCGGAAAACATTTCAATTCTTGCAGTCATGCAGAAACGGAGCGATTTATCCGACTCCCGAAAAGACATAATCATGGGCTTTCGGGCCACGGGCGGAAGCAGTTCCGAAACAGCTAATTTTGTAAACTGTTCACGGGCCGCCATGGTAAAAGTGTAGCGTGCATGGCAAAAAAGCACAATCTAAAATCAGCGAAGTGGCAAATGTGGTGTACCATAGATGACAGAGGTGAATGACAGCTACGAAGATGCGTTAGGGTGAATAGACGTGCAACCGTTAAGCAACTGACTACCCAGATGAACCAAGGGGCTACCAACAGTGTCCCCGTAACGACGGTTAAGCAAACGTTGCTGCATATGGGCCTCTGCAGCAGACGTCTGGTTAATTCACTTATACTAACTGCTGTTCATCGGCGACGAAGGCTGGAATTTATACGCCAGTACAGCAACTGGACTTTCACTGAATGGAGATAGGTGGCTTTTTTCGAAGAATCACGTTTTATGCTTCATCGGACAGATTGACGTTGGCAGACGTTGACTTTGACAGATATACGGTGTGCAACGTCTGAAAGAAAACACTCAGCAACAATTGCTGGAAGGGTCCAATCTGGAGAAGGAGCATTACGATCTGGGGAATGTTTTCGTGGTATTCTCTGGATGCACTCCTCATTGTGGAAGAGACGACGGATCGACACAAGTATGCATCTATCCTTGCGGACCATGTCCCCCCCCCCCCATTACATGCGAATTTTTTTTCCTCAGGATGATGGCATCTACCAGCAGGACAATGCAACGCGTCATAAAGTTCGCAATGTACTTGCGTGGTTCGAGGAGCACCAGGGTGAGTTTACCGTACTCCCTTGGCCAGAAAATTCACCGGACTTGAACCGAATCGAGAATCTGTGAGACCACCTCAATCGGGTTGTTCGCCTCATTGATCCTCAACCCCGTAAACTGGCGTTGAAAGCCAAGCTATTGAAGTTGGCATGGCACAAAATCCCAGTGAACACTTTCAGGATCCTCACTCTCTTCCTGCATGTCTCTCAGCTGTCCGCTCTGCGAAAAATGGTTATTCTGGATTTTGACAGGTGGTCATATTAATGTGATTGGGAAATATATATGCTGTCTTCTCATTCCAGTTTTGTAAGAAATATCTTCTAGGAGATAGAAAGAGAGAGGTCAGAAGTTTAATATTTAGTATTTCGTGATTTTTGTTGCTTTTTTAGATATTGTAATTAAATATTCAACAAAATTCTAAATTTCAGTTTATTTCATATTTTATGAAAACAATTACTCATGAATTTTCATTGCTTAGGAGATATATACTTTAATTGTCATATAGGACCTCAGTAAGTAATTGAATATATATGCTGTCTCTTCATGCCAGTTTGATAAGAAATATCTTCTAGGAGATAGAAAGAGAGAGGTAAAAAGATTATTATTTAGATATTTCCAGAATTTCTTTTGTTTTCTTCAGATATTGTAATTAAATATTCAACAAAATATTGAATTTTAGCTGATTTCGCATTTCATGAAAACAATTACTCATAAATTTTTATTGCTTAGAAAATATTTACTTAAATTTTCATACAAGATCTCAGAAAAGAGGAGAATATCTATACACTATTACAATTTTGTTTCTTCTTTCTTTCGGTTTGCTTTGAAATAAATTGAAACTCAAATATTTTGTGAATATTATGGAAGTTGTGTATAAAAATTTTGAAATCACTCACCAAAAATGCAAGTTAGATTTTGAAACTTTACATTAACGAAGGAAAAAATAAATATCAAGGGATGACGATAATGCTTACACTTTCAAAATGAATAAATGATTGATTCTGCAAATAAACATAATTCTAATGGGTATTTACTTTGCATTATGGTATCTAAAAACTCATTTGCTAAATGTGTTTATGAAGCAGACTAAGCAGAATTTATAATCAGACATTGTGACATATGGATTGGCTAGAGCTGTAGTGCTTTAAGTCACATTGCTTTCCAGAAATTAGGTATTACGGAAAATATTGTATAATTCAAGAACAAAAATGTAGTAGTGTTAGTATCTTACAAGCCTCTTGGATCTAAATCAAACCTGGGTGTTGGGCTAAATTTTAACTATAT
>JAPMOR010106383.1:42115-58406 GCA_026543865.1 Argiope aurantia
ATATATATATATATATATATATATATATATATATATATATATATACAAGAATTTATACTGAATTTATATATATACAAGAATTTCTCGCTTAAAGTTATAATATTCTAACTAGCTGATAAAGTTATCGCCAAGTCTATTATTTTGAAAGGAATTATTTTTTTATTCCTTGCGTACGAAATA
Source organism: Argiope aurantia (assembly GCA_026543865.1). Classification (NCBI taxonomy): domain Eukaryota; kingdom Metazoa; phylum Arthropoda; class Arachnida; order Araneae; family Araneidae; genus Argiope; species Argiope aurantia. The sequence goes on from JAPMOR010106383.1 coordinate 42,296, forward strand.
ATTAAATGATCCTATTACTATAATAGTAAATTATTTCTTTAGGATATTCTTAAGATCGAAATAGCATGATACGGAAACCACATTTATTAAATTTTAATTCTGTAAGAATAATCGGTTTCTCAATACTCTTAAGAATTGCTTAGTTCCATTATATTAGATCATACATAATTACCTTAGCAACTATTCGATCAGATTCGATTACATACAACTATTCCTTCCGTTTTCTTACTTATAAGTTCTCTTGACTTACCATCTCATTAATTTGAAGAATGTATTATCAACTTCAAGAGAAGGCATTTTATCGCTTGCAATGCATATTACGAAACAAAGTTTTAATCTTCTTGAAATAAGATTAATAATTACATTGCCATGCGCACTCATTGTTTGTTCGGCTATAGATTAAATTTCTCTCGTGGCAATTTCAGATAAGGATAATGTAATGAGGTACTGCTCGTAGAAATAATGAATTCATCGGTTCTAATTGTTAGAGTTTCTGAACTTAAATCATTCAAAGGCTTAAATAATAAATTAATTATACATGAATATGATTTTAACATCTTTATGTATGTATAAGCGTTTTAATTAAAAATTCTCATTTATACATAATTTTAATACCAAGATTACTTTCAAATATTAAGATATTTTGGTATATTTTTCCACAAATGACAGTTCATTAATTTAGAATTTGTTTTTATAGGAAATAAAGATTTGTTTGAAAATTATTTTAATTATAAATGTTATACGACATTCAGCTAATAATGATTAAGTCAAATAAAATGAATAAGTGTGTTTGTGCTTTTTTTTAAAACGATATCTTTATAACAAAGAAATTTAAACTTATCAATGTTTGCTATATATATGATATATTGGCAATATATTGATATCTGTTAATTTGATATTTCTCCGTTAGTTGAAGATGCTCTCTAATATTGTCATTATAGCTTCACAGTATTGTAAAGAAATCAGAATATTGAATAACATCGCGGAGATACTATACAATACTCAGTGCTTATAAACATATATTGTTCTAAATAAAATAACAAGAATATAAACTCAATTTTCTTTTTCTTTAGCTTGGTTAGTTTTAACTGTATGCTGACAATGCTGTGCTGACATTAATAAAATAACCTCTACAAAATTGTATTGGCTATTAACAAACATATATAACATTTTCAAGATAGCGACATATTAATCTACCGCATCAGAAACCTACAGAAATGTGAGAAAATATTTTTGAATATTATTAGTTTTCTTTGGCATTTTAATGCACGGTGCCTTAAAATAGATAACTAATAGTAACAAAAATAAAGGTAAAAAATAATAGGTCAAAAGAGGAAGAATAAAAATTGCTCATTTTGAAAGTTTTTTTTTCCATCGAAAGTTTTCATCTAGACTTTGAATTTATTTTTAAAAGAAAAATAAATGACTGGAAAAAAGAATTCTTCTTGATTATTTTTGATACTGTTTAATAAATGATAATTTATAAATACAAATTCTAATTTGGTAATAACTAATCAACCAAGTATTTCTCCTCTGCCATTTTAAGAAATTACTACATAGATATCGACAATATTATTATTAATTTCATGATAAAACTGTCTACATGATTACTTGGATTTTCTTTCAACCAATAATAATACTGTTATTTTATCTTCCCATTCTTTCATTTAACTTCACTTGTTTCATGTTTTTCACTTGGATAGAATTTTTCAACCGATCTTTCACACAATTTTTGATGTATAAAGCTTTTGAAATTATGCATGATTAACATGTTTAATAACCAATAACATGTTTATCAATTAATCGATTAATAAAATTTTGATTGCTTTCTAATGGTGCCATCTAGAAGTGAATTTGAGGAACAATGATTTTAAGATTTCATAATATTTACATTAATTAATTTTAAATTTGATTGAAAAATAGAAAATAGTTAATACCATGTTTCTTCCCTTTAGTGCATTAATAAAGGCGTGTTTTATAAAACTGTTATTATTGTTTTTTGGTTTGTTTTTACATCGTGTTATTGAAACCAATATTTAGAAATAAGATCTACTTTTAGAAGAAAAGAATATTGAATATTTATATTTATTAAAACGTTTGAATAATGAAAAATGAGGGTGACTAGTGTTTACCTGATACATAAGCCAGTTTTGAACTCCTATGCCCATTTTTCAAAGGGCAAAGGAGTCTTTCTTTCATTCATAAAAGGGAGGGCGAAATGGGATATAAGAAATATCAAAACATAAGACAACTTGCAGTATTAGATGACATGACCAATAACAATTCAAATATTGTATGGAATGCAACATTTATCCATAGATTTGTTTGTGCACTTTGGTTAATTGAAAAGGAGCAGAACTTCACATAAAAATAAATTTTGCCATTGATTAAAGATTATATTTATTCATTATATTATGCGTAGTGAAATTAAAAAAGTGAGCGAATAAATGATTATCTTTTATAAAGTTAATTATTGTATTTATTTTCGCAGCTGCATTTAAACAATTCTAAATAAAGAATGCATCAAACAACTTGTTATTTGTAGAAAAATTAAAATAGAGATATAAAAATGTTTTGTGTGTGAAAAAACAAACAAACAAAAATCAGACATTTGAATTCATTTCACAGAAAAAAAAAGCGAAATTATCTTCCAAACATATTTTTTTTATTCAATTGTAAACAATACTTTTTCTTAAAACTCTATCGTATTGTTGTAAAGAAATTTGAATGATCTGTTTGCAGTTTAATTTAAAAATGTGAAGAAGCGAAAGTTATCGAGTAAAATTATGCAAATATAAATGCAAATGAAACGATTGTGCATGCTTTCCACATAGAATAAAATAATTTAAATAGTGGCAAGAAAATTTTCTTTTTTATTTAATAAATAAAGGCCATCAAAAGAGATAATTTAAAAGTAGAGTCTCACAAAAAGTGGTTTTATTACATAATTTGATTATATATTATATTGCTCAATACAAGTAAATATTTTCTTTATGAAATTTTCATACTGGCATTTGAAAAGTATAGTAAAACAATTTTTTAAAATCGGAAAAGCGGTTTGAAAATATCTTATTCTAAAAAATGCTGCTTGGTTGAATTCATTATTTCATTCGCACCAATATAATATGTAAACTACTTCATGATCAAGATATAATTTCTTTTAACAAATAAGTTTCAGACCTTTTTATATGCAGAAATTTAATTCATGTAATTTTCTTGAAACTGTTAATTAATTTTGTATTATGTCCCGGCAATTTAAAATATTCTTACTTTTATTTGCTACAATATATAATGGAATGTGACGCTAACCTTTTTTGTTTACATATCTTCCAACAGATGGCAGTAAAATCCAATTGAAGAATTCAATGCAGTATCTAGTACAATCCAGTTTCAGCCGGTTCCCTACGAATCTTTGAAAGAAATACTAGATAAGGTAAATTTATGTTTAAGATTTAATAGTTCAGCTAATCAGTAATGCCGGTAAGATAGGAACAATCATGACAACTTTTTGTTGAATTTTAAAAGTATTCAAAAAAGATATAAAATAAAACTCCACAAACCTTAACTTTTTCTTAATGCTTTTATTTATTGTTTGCTAAATACCTATCGTTACGTCGGATGCTTTTTTAAATGTTTTCTCAAACATTACTGATAACTTTATAATTTAATTGTTTATTTAATTTTATTTTTTAATTAACTATCAAATCACTATCATTAAAATCTCTCTTGTGCTATAGTGAAAATTTTGATGTATTTATAACGCAGCAAATATTTATGCAAAGATTGAAATTTCGCATGTAAAATCAGCATAAATATATTTATATATAATACTTTTAATGTAAAAATTCTTTTATGTAATATCGAAAATCCTTTTTATGTCTGGAGCTTTGTTTAATTTGAAATAAGGAAATTTGTTGCATCAAAGAACTTTAATAGCTTCCTAATTCTAGACAAACTGCAAACTCTCTCAAATAATTTTTATAAATCAGATGAAGCTAATTTTTTAAATAATGTTTTGAATAATTTTAAAGAGTGATACGAAATTTAATTAACCATTTTTGATGGTAAATTTAATATATATTTATAATTTGAAATTTGCAGACAAGCATTTTAAACATAGAATTTACTATAAAAAGTTCAAAAAAAAAATACTTTTTGAATTAATTATTAAGGCACAGAAAATCTCATAACAGTTTTGGTGCTGAAGAATTTTTTATTATTTTTATTATCAATGTTTTAAATTTGTTTAAATACTCTGCATCCCATGCTTTGGCTACTGAAAATCAATTTTGCCAAAAAATCTTTTATGCAGCCATGCAATTTTCTTGCTCAAACTCGTATAAGGAAACATACACTGGTGTGCAAAACTTAAGCAACAGGTATGTTTTTTTGCCATAACTTCACGAGAAATCATCTGAGAGACATGAAATTCAGAAATGAGCACCACGTTTTCGACAGAGGTTCTGTAACTGGAGATCGCTATTGTCAGGAGGTGATCCTTCCTCATGTGCGTCTGTTCCGAGGTGCCATTGGATCAGACTTCGTTTTTATGGATGACAATGCACGGCCACACAGGACTCATGCTGTTGAGGAGCTCCTGGAAAGTGAAGATATCACTCGAATGGATTGGCCGGCGTGCTCCCCTGATTTAAATCCGATAGAACATGTGTGGGATGCTTTGGGGAGACGTCTTGCGGCACGATTACATCCTCCTTTGAACACCCGACAACTTAAACAGATGCTGATTGAGGAATGGGCACTCTTTCCTCAATAACTGTTGGACAATCTAGTGCTGAGTATGGGGAGACGGTGCGAAGCAACCATTGCAGTAAGGGGAGGGCATATCCCATACTGAGGAATATCTGCTTGTTGTTCTTCCTCTTGTACAGAAAATCATGTGTAACGATACTATGAGTTCAATAAAGCCTTTTTTTTGTTTGATTCCATACTGTATGCATTGTATTCATTTCTGCGCAAATATGCTTTCGTCATTCTTTCAGAACAAAATGCTGTACCTCATTTCTGAATTTCATGTCTCTCAGATGATTTCTCGTGAAGTTATGGCAAAAAACATACCTGTTGCTTAAGTTTGGCACACCAGTGTAGAATTTTATTAATAAAAAAAATTAACTAGTTAATTTATGTTACAAAGCATTCATTGCGACATTCTTTGCGTTTCATAATGTTTGTCAGCAAAATTGAAGGAAAATTTATTTAGTAGTTTCGATAGGGCTCAACAATTCATTAATTTTATATTTATTATTTTCCTACATGAGAAAAATAGAAAGTATATGAGAGAAACTCGTTTCTGGAATCATGTCTATCTGTCTGTAAATAGATAACTCAAAACGGTTTAGAACTAGACAGATGAAATTTGGTGTATGATAATAAGACTTATTTTATAGAATTATATCAAATTTTGTGAGAGATTCATTCAGAGGAATTCTGTCTGTATAACTATCCAAATATAAATTAACAAGTTAGTTAACTACAAAACGAAAAAAATAGACAGATAAAATTTCGCAGTGCTGTTTACTACGTAAAGTGTCAATCTTCATTAAATTTGGAAACAAATCTGCAAAGGGAGTGAACGTCTGTCTGTCTCTCGCATGCATATAAGGACAGGATTCATAAACGCAAGGAATTAAATCAATGAAATTTGATATGTGATCTTATGATTACTATTGTAATTCAGTGTCAAATTTTGATTTCAGTCAGTCGGAAAAAAGAGGCCAAAATATAATTCGGATTTCTGATATTTTTATATTAAAAGAATTCTAACGATTAATCGCCAAAGATCGTATGCTAATAGAACTCTTTCATAATTATTGTTTATCAATAGAATGCTGTTAATAATACACAGAAAATATCATCTAGAGCACTCCCTTTATTATCTTATAAGGAAGTCAATTATATTTTTGATGGTGAAACTAAGAATTCTTTCATTTATTTTCTTTTTTGAATGTTTTTATTCGTTAGCTCAAAATTATATTTAAAAAAGACTTCTTGATCCCGTTTTAAGGTTTGCTTTTAATCTTATAGGAGCAAATGTTATTACAAAAAAAAAAAAAAGAAATATCAGACTTAGCAGTTACTTACAGCAAATGCAATTTCGTAAATACTGAAAAAGATTTTTTGTCTTTTAAAGCAGTTGAAGTTTATTAATTTAATAAATAAAAATTATCTGGTAAAAAGTAAAAGATTGTTGATTTAACAAAATTCGGATGCATCTGAATATTGTAACAATAGGCTAAGTTTTCCATTTATTGGTTTCATTCTTATGGAACTGACTTAAATTTATACATGGATATTTAAAATTTCACTTTATACAAAAAATTCTGAGAATTCCTATATTATTTAAATGTTCATACTCGAATAAAATATAGTAATTGAAACTGCAATTAATTGTGGCATTTCTCATTTTATCTGATGATGCCCATAAGTCTAAGAATAAAGCTATACAAATCCATACTAAATTCAGGTTAACGATTCAGACAACGACTTCCAAAAAATAAATAAATAAATAAATAAAGTGGAAAATATTAGAAAAATGAACGCTTACTTTTAATCATCACAAAAAATCTTTTTCTGTAATGGTAAGGATGAAGGATTTCTGGAACCGCAATAATAATGATTTCTTAAAATTTCTATACTTTCCTGGCATTTAATTAAAAAAAATATCACAGTGTTTTAAAGAATTGTTAGTATACAGTGGCTGATGAATACTTTCAGAAAATAGCATTCTATCAGCTGTCCCGTATCCAGAAACGAAGTTTGGTATTTGTTTTACTATCTAAAGACATTCCAGTTTCTTCGCCATAAGTCCCTCAAAATAATTAATAACCAGGAACATTTTTTTAGGTAGTAGAGAAAACTTTACTTTTAGATGTAAAATGCATGCATATGAAATTATTTTCTATTAATTTCAAATTTTTTATTAATTTTATTATTTAATTTTTATTAATTTCATATTTTTTATTAATTTCATTATTTTAGTTTTTCTACTTTTACAGTATCATTTCAACATCTCACTGGCTACATTTCCTAGTTCCACGAAATGTTTTCCATCCATTCCCATCCATTTTATTATATATTATATTTCTGGCATTTTTATTTAAATAATCAAGGCTTAGTTATGAAAAAAGACAATTTCTGCTTTTTTTTTAATATTTTGCTATGTCCTTAAATGAAATATCATTTTGTTATTCACTATGATTTCAAAACTGTTAAACGAGATTTTTAAAAGGCGATGCAATTATTATATTTGAAATTAATCCTTTCAAATGTATCCAAATAGTGCAACCATAGGGCTAAGTTAGTTGTACTAGTTGGAGCTTTCGTTGGCATCCTTTTTATGTTATTAAATTCACAAAAAGAAAGCTATAATTATTAATTTCCTGTTGTGTAGTTAACCCTGTCACAGCGTTGGGCTTAAAGATGATTGCTCGAATGTGTAATATTATTACATCACCGAAAAAGATGACAATGCAGAACGTTCAATAAGTTTAACAGATACAAATATTGAACAATAAATATTCCAGATAATGCGCACAATATATATTAAATGTAAAAATAACACAATCCTACCGACAGATGGTGTTGTTTGTAAAGGAACATACAGAAGTGAAAATAAAATACCTTTAATCCTTCAAGACAAACTTACGTGGAAAGGATTAAAGAGACTCGCGAGATGAAAGAAGATTGAAACTTCTGCAAATTCTTCAAGAAACCATAGGGTCTTATTCATTTTTTTAAAGAAACTTCTACATGGATTAATGCTCTGTTGTAAGATGGCAATATTTTGAAATGTTTACAAGTTTTGTGATTTTAAAGCTTCAGCAATTTCCATGCATTCAAAAGATCTACGTTCAAAATTCTCTATTTCCCCACAAAATTTGAATTCTTTAGCATTTGGTACAAGAAACTTCCTTATTACATTTTTATGCGCTCAATATAAGAAACTCATCAATGTGAAAAATTAAATCTTATGTAAACAGAAAAAGATAATCTCTTTCATAATACCAGAATTAGCGTTAATAGTAAAAATCAAAGTGCTTAAGGTATCTGACTATGTTTGAAATTTTTCAAAACAACAAAAATTTTAATGTTTATATGATGTCTTTGTTGTTTTTGATGATGATTTTTTATTAATATGAAGATAAAATGATGAATAAAAGTGAAATTATTTAAATCTATATGTAGCTATTGGAGAAAAAGCACATTTTTATGTACATTTTAGCATTTATTTACAAAAATTAGGATTGTTCTGGAGAAACAATTGTTACAATTTTTCCTTTTTTATAACATTACATGCATAACATATATTAACTAACTATTATTTATGAATTATATTCAAAAATAAAATGTATGTGTGTAATGTATAAAACTATCTATGAAATTCAGGAATTTTTTCAACAATATTTACATTAAACAACCATAAATCCACTTCTAGAGCATTCAATATCAAGTCCTTAGTTAGTTACATTCTTCATAGATATGACGATAGACGAGATATGACGATACTCGTACAGTAGAATTATGAATAAAAAAAAGTTCTTCAAAAAATCCATTTAAAGTTTTTTAAAGGCTTATAAAAAAGCATTACATATGTCAATAGCTTGCTATAACTTGGGTTCTAATTGACATAGAAACAAAATAAAGATATCACTGAAACGTACCCATTATTTAAAACAGCAAATAATAAATAAATAAAAATAAAAATGTGAATTTTTATCCAAATTTATGATTTTAACCTGGTCTGATACATTAATTTTATATCCTGAATATTTTAAAGGATTATTGAAATAAAAATTAAATTTTAATTAATGAATTGAATTCCTACAGAATAGTCAGCTAAATGCTGTAAAATTAATTTTTTCTACTCCATAAAACTACATTGCTCTAAACTCTCAAAATATTAAAAACTAAATATAATTTTTCCAAATGTGTCAGACGATGACAATATATGATAAGAAATTTCAATATTGAAACATAAATATTCAAAAATTCTCACCTTGTCGGTTTCTTAAAGAAATAATCATAGCTTCATATTTCTGTATCATATTTTTACTTGACTTTTATTTAGGTGGAATATTTCTCTGCCTAAAAATAGAGTTTCGATTTTTAAATCCCATATTGCGAAACATTTGTGTGAAGAAAGTCAGAGCGATGAACCATTTTGAAAGAAAATACTTTGGTATCACGTAACGAAATTGGCCTCAATTCGTGTTATATTTATATTCAGGGTTACAACGCAAATTAATTCACGTGGGCGCTTTGTAACAGCAACTGACGTCAAAGAACTTTCATTTTGACCATTGCTATGATATGCTAGTTGGAAACATCTGCTACACATTAAGTTCGAATCTTCTTACTTAGAGAAGAGGAGATAAGTGTTTATCCTAATTAAAGTAAGTACAGAGAATAAGGGCAATTTGAAGTCTCGTTCAATTTTAAAACGCTTTGATTATAATAAAGAAGTATTTATTTTTTATTAACATTTGATTTCAAAATATATAGAATGAAAAAAAAAAGTAGCCGAGTGTAAGTCGCTTTATGCAAAACAGTGCAAAGATATAGATAATGCTAAAATAGGAAATTTCAAGGATCGCATAGCATTCAAATTATCAATAATAATTTATGTGCCCATTAAAGATTTAGGGGGAATAACAGAAAAATGGAAATACAAAGATATTATCTGAAATAATAAAAACAAAATGATTTTTCAAAGCACTTACTTATTAATGTGTTAAAAAAGAAGGCAATTTTATTATAAAAGATTTTGTTGTATAAAATGTTAAAAGCAAGTGGCATTTATAGAAATATTATAAACAACTTGGTACATCGTATTTCTTAAATATTTTTATTTTAAATGAATGCTTGAGATTTGTTCCTTATAGAATTCATTGTCACTTAACTTCCTAAAAGCTTTGTTTTAGAGAAACATATAATCAAAATCCTTATTTAAAATGAAAAATTAGTTTCTGCTTTACAAAACACCAACTAAAAAGTATTTTTTAAAACTATTCTTCCTTTCTACATTTTAGGTTTAATATACTTCGTAATTCTTTATTATAAATATCACCGAAGAGAAAATTCCATTTTAGGGAACGATTTGGTTAGTTTCAATATTCAAAATAAATAAAAAAACAAAAATTCGCTTCAACGCTAAAAATCAGAATAAAAATGGATTCAAAAGACACCTAAAGTTAACACTTAAATTAATACATCATGTAGAAGTTTCTGGAACACTTTAAAATGGATAACAACACAACGTTGCCAGTACATTTTTAATTGTTTAAAGAAGACAAATGAAATAAAATAGCATAACATTTTAATCTGCACGGTTCTATTTTTACTATCTCCAAGTAAGGCAAGAAAGTTAGTGGAGAAGTTTTATTTTTTAAAAATATATTACAATATTATGGAGAGAGTTCTAATTATTTAGAATCAAAATTTAATTTGAATTAATTAATTAAATGATAGTTAAATTCTTAAAATCGTTACTTCTTGTATTGACATCGAGCGATCACTATTATGCAACATTTTAGTTAAAAAAGAATAAAAGAAATGTCAGTTGCAAAATCCCATTATTACAAGTCAAGTTAAGAAATGACATACAAAATTTTTCTATTTAGTTAGAGTTAATGCATTACAATAAGGCGCAGTTAGCAGTTGAAGGGTTTTAAATCAAATGTAGTATATTGCATCAACAAATACTCTACATTATGTAAATGCACTTTTGTCATGTATTGTTAGTTACATGACAAAAGTAACTGAGTATATAAACTGATATCTAACGGTAAGATACGTTTCTTGTACTTTTTTTTCCTTTCATTTTTTTGTAATGATTTCCAATATAAAATTGTCACTGTTTATTTCATCAGTGTTCTGTACGCTTTTATTTATTTATTGAAACTTGTCAGCAAAATTTATTTCACAGTCAACAAAGACATTCTGTGTATTTAAATTAGACTACATGAATTTTTATTTTCAAAAATAGTTATGTAAATTTATGAAATTGATTGTCAAGAAATATAAGAAAATAGCTTGAATCATGATTATTAATTTAGCAATTAATTCAATAAAAATAATTAGAAATTATCTGTTTTAAATTAAAATTTTCTTATAAAAAGCTCTTTGGTGTTAAGTGGAAAATATGATGCAAAAAACAGCGGGAATGAAAACGATAAAAAATGCCAAGCATCATGTTTACAGAATAAATTAAATTATGAATTATATGTTATTGTTCTAGAGCAATAAATAAAATTAATCATATTTTACCATCCTGTTATATTTAGAATTGAAATGATCTTTTTCTGGAACTTCTATTGTGTTTCTAGCATCAATTTTACAAAGATGGCAAATTTCCTCTCTCTAATGTTGTATAAAAATTTAAAGGTTCGGTTTAGTTTATTTAATATAATTATATTAGCTTCCTGATTTGAAGAATATGAGGATTATTTAGGGAAGAATATCACAAATTTGAAACGTGGGCAGATGACGATATCGACAGGTTACCTGGTAAATCCATTTCTATTCCTCCGCTTACATCAGCAGGATGATATTGAACGATGGATTTAACGTGAATTAGACCCAAATTCAAGACAGATAGAAGTGAATTCCAAAATATTTGGTCAAAACCTTACAAATAGGATCTCATGGTCCTTCAATTCATATAAGAAAACCTGGAGCACCTGAAGCTTCTTTTTATATTTTAATGACTTTTAACGTTGAAATTAATTATTTCTTTGACCTACAAATTTAATTTAAAAAAATGTTCTTCATGAGTTACACGCGTCATTTTATTCGAAAAGGTTAACAGATTTCTTGATTAAAATTGATAATAACTTGCTATTCTTTATACGATAAGGTTATTCGATAATTTATTTTTTGACCTGCAGAGTGGATCGCTGTTTTATCACTCATATCGACGAATTTTTCTGTAAGAAGTTATAACTTATCATATATAATTTGTCTTTTCCCTTTCATTCGCTTAAGCTCTTCTGATCGACAAGGGTAATCTCTTATAAGTAATTGCATGCATTTCTTTATTTTGTGTTATAAGTAATATTTACTAAGTAGTTTTGGGGCATCTGAAAGGATATTCTGGTATTAAAGGTCAGTCATATCAAACAAGAAGCAGCAAGCGACTACATGTGCTAGTAATTTTAGTTGCTAAAGAAAATTCAGCTTGTATCAAATTCAAATCGCCTTCGGCGACCAGTTGATTAGACGGGATTAATGGATATTAAAATTTTTAATCCAATATTTTGTGTAATTTGTTTTTAATGAATTCCTTTGCAAAATGTTTTTAAACTTTTAATCGGAAAATAACTCAGTGTATTTTGGAAATCTTCCCTAGTTCTCTTCATTCTGTGATGCATTTCCTCAATTTTTCTGTCTATATCTCTATATATCTAATTATATCACAGGTAAAAGTAGCAGTATTTAAAAATGGGGGCACGTTAAAAACTTTTTAACAATACTTTTTGAAGTTAAACCGAAATTGTAGATGCTATTCAATTATGCTTTTAAATAATAATTTTTAAAAATATACTTTACCTTTAAACCTATTCGCCATGGAGAAATAAGCCGGATTTTTATATACTGATCATAAACGATGAGAAAAAGCATCAAGGAAAAAGATGTGAGTTTCACTTTCACAATGGAATGTATTGTTTCAAAATATGATTAAGACAGTTCTTAAAAATTGATGAAAAATAGAAAGGATATTTTTTAATTGATTTAAAAACCATTCCTTATCGTGTGTAAAAAGAATTAAAAAAATTACCAGAATTCAGGAGTCGTTTTCACGCCTATTAAATCGATATCGTTTAAAAGAAAATTTTTAAAATTTAAAAACGGCGTAAAATGATTTTTTGCAATAATATTTTTGGAAGTTATAACGGAAGAACAATGAAATTCCGCTTAATTTCCAACTATAATTCTAATTAAAATTTGAAAAAAATCTCTCTGTATGCACATTCCTACTCACCAAAGTATATATATATATATATATATATATATATGCGGAAATATGAATAATTAGGTCATATGTAATGGCCTTTAGAGTGCTAACACACAAACATCTTTATTATTATTGTTATTAGAGATATTAGTTCTATTTCGATGCTATGTGAAGATCATTCTTCGAAATTTAGAGAAAAGAGCTGTCATTTTCCTCTAACCAATGACAAATCAAGTTGAAAGCACAGTCAAAGCTATGGGCGTATTATTACACCATGAAATATAGTTCTATATATATCTTGAATTTAAAAAATGATTTTATGTATTTCAAGAAAATTTATTTTAACTGCTAGCTATTTGATGTTACAAGAGCAGAAATGGAAATATTATTATTACTTTTCTAATTTTGTGGGGATTTTTCTATATTCACGAAACACGTAAAACATATTTTACATCATTACGATGATGTAAACGATGTAGTCCATCATCTAGTTTACCAGATACTGTTAAATAGTAGATAAGAATACGAATGTATTCAACAAAACTTTTACATCTTTAGGGAAAATATAAATAAGATGAATCTGATTAACATTATTTTATTTAAACTAATGTATAATTTCTGCACACATTAGATTTTATTTAAACTAATGTGTATACAGAATTTATAAATTTTTTATTTATTGCGACAAACAGGTTGGTAAAATTACCACGCAAGTAGGTTATTTGATAAAATGAAAAAAAAATTGATAATCTAATTTTGTAAATAAAATATTTCAGTTGAATGGTTTAATTACATGATATATTAAAAGATTTCATTCCATGTCTTTTTCAAATTACTCTACACTTTGAGATGCGCAGAAATACAGTAACTGTTTTTATTTAAAAAGACAGATATAACCACACCAAGCAATCGATAAAGGTCAATTAAAAATAACTCAAACCATTCAAACCAACAATGTTCTTTTGATCAAACTTCATATTGCATACGCCAGTGCCATTCATTTTGATTTCCGTTTGGCTTTTATTTAGTTTAGTTAACATTACATTAGTTTTATAACTAAACCGACAACTCAGAGAGTTGTTAGCATTTATTCTTCCCTGCGACGGGAAGAATAAATTTGCAATGATTTATGATTTCGTAAACTACGTTGGGGTGATGAAAATTGAGAAAATTGCATGCAAGCTCCGAGTAAAGAAAGCATTATTTACAAATATAATTCTTAAATTTGGATGATGAATAATTCCCATGCCAGTGCATCGTGAAAATTTCAGTAGAGGTTTTGAGACAAAGATGGACAGCGACCTTGAGTGATTATTTTTTGCTGTTGAATGCCTGAACGAGTAAACGTACTTTGTTCTTTTTGCAGCACGACCACCCCCGATATATTACAAAGAGCAGCGAAACATTTGATTCATGTGTGATGGTGTCCCTGCACAGTTTTTTCGTGGTATGCATAATAGCCTTGAGGTTACACACCCAAGGAAGTAGACTAAATGTTCAAGAACCTTACTTGTCCTCCATGCTCTTTGGATCTTAATCCGTGCGCCATTCTTCTTTGAGGAGTCATCTTAAATCACTCGTTTATGTGACTTTTAGGGACACAAGGTTGACTTGGTATCTTCGGGTGCACCCGGAAATCGTTTTACATAGCTGTAGAATGTTTAATGACGTTAGCAGCCGCCATTTTCAATAACTCTTGAATAAATTAATCGAATAAATCTCTTTGCACTTTTTGGCGTTCCAATATGATGCTCTCAATTCTCATTCTCTCAACGGCATCTCTTCCCATTGCAATTTCGATTTCTCTTGATGCTTACTAACAACGCTTTGAGTTTACAGGTCCAATTGTAGAACATCAAGTGTAAGAAGAGTAATATTTAAGCTATTTTAGAGCAGATTTCATAATTTTGTGCTACGATCAGATGCTGACGAAGTCAGTTGAGTCAACAACTCCTCTTCCTATGATAATCCACTAGACGGAAATTTAACCCAGATGGATTTAATATGCACCTGGTTTGTTCATGTGGTTGTTCTTTAGTAGAACTGAGTTTTGAGAATGGGTCTCTATAGTCCCGAACCCGAAACCCGCTCAAACCCGGCCATTGCAGCCTCTCATTTCTTGTTAAATATGCCAGCTTCTATATTATATATATTCTACATATCATTATTGAATATTCTATTTGGTATCCAGTTTTAGAGGATATTTTTTAGCTTTTTAGCAAATTTAATAGGAAAAGCTTATAATTTTAAGTTTTTTTCAGACATATCCGAACAAAAGTCTAGAATTAAGGGCAAAAAGCACCATCAAAATTACAATTACGATTTTCTCCTGAGTTTGAAGAAATACAATATTTTAAACAACTTTTTAATACAAACATTTTGCTTAGTATAAAATATATTCAGGAGATTTTCGGTTGCCATTTGTTTAAAAAAACTATGCATAAATAAAACTTATTTAAAGCAAGTTATTTGTATTCTTTTTTCAAGATTATATATTCTGGTTTCGAAACCAGGCTTTTGAAAAAAAAATGCTTTATACTAATATTTAGATGTCGGCTCACTTATACATTACCATATTTCAGTTAAAATCTTGTGAATTATAATGTCAAATTCAGACGCAATAATCTACAAATGTAAATCATTTTGGAAATAAATTGTGTTTGTGAGAGAGGTTATATATTTCAATTCAGATTTATCTTAAAAGTAGACATTATGTAAACATCTGAAAACAATGAATCAGCCATTTGTATTCAAGGTTCAATTATGGTTAAATATAATCGATGAGAAAATATATATTTAAAATAACTTTTAAATTAAGTAAAGATTGTAAGAATTAATTCAAAATTCTAACAGTAAATAAAATATTGCTACGGATTATTTGTCGATTGGGTATACAGTGAAAGGCCTAATAGGTTCAATGATAAATAAGGGCATTTTATTTTATTCAAAAACACGATACGCAGCTAGCAGTACACAGAAGGAACGTAAACATAGCAGCATTTGTGACAACGATAATTTTTTTATATTTTAAAATATTGTAGAAATTAATACTAGTGATACATTTTCAAACGTTATGACAGAAAAACAGGAAGATTTAATTAAATTTTGAATAATATCTCTTTAAGATGAATGCTCTCTCAT
>JAPMOR010106407.1:2966-19828 GCA_026543865.1 Argiope aurantia
TGAATTTAATGCATAATTGAATTTTCTATATTGAATTTAATGCATAAATTTTATAATGACATTTTAGCCGAATGTAAGCAGGATTTTAGCGATGAAAGAGGAAAAGGAAAATTTTATATTTTTACCCATTTTTGTTTATTTTAAAGTCCACTGTCTTCTTTCAACAAGAGAAATAACATAGTCATCACAATAAAATTCAAAAGTTAATTTAATATTCAGTTTCGTATAAATTAACTGAGCATTTCGACTTTTCTACTCTAACTTCAAGTTAATAATAATAGTATGAAATATTTTTCAAATAACATCAAAATTTAATTCAATTCCTTTCAATGATTTTAATTTCATTTCTGTGCATTTACTGCCTTATTTTTTAGCATGTTTAATAGTAATTATTATTTATCATCTTTCAAATCGAGGTATTGAATTATAAGATTTTTTATTGACCTTAAAACATTTTATTAGATTTATAGGAAAAACGGTTAAATTTGAAACTTTTTCAAAAAAAACCCCCATGAAAAATCAGGTGCGTAGAAATAAGAAAATAAGACTTTGAAATAAGAAAAATTCTTAAATATCGTTTGGAATCAAAATTCCATGTGATGTTAAAAAAAGTAATAAAAACAGGCAATATAATTGAGATGAATAATGAAACCAAAAAAGTAGAACAAAGGATTTATATTCTTAAATAATGCATTTAGAAGTATAATTTCAATTAAAATTTTTTGTTAATTAATGTGTTGAGTTCTATGAAAGAGATTTTGACTGTTTTGGGAGATGATAATGAAGAGTTAAAAATTAAATTTTTAGGATGTTCTCTTAATGTATAAATGAAAATTATGTTTTTCTATTTTCTGCATATATTATTTTATATATTTTTTCTGCACACAAAAAATATTTCATGTTTCCATCCACAAAATTTCCGAATATTTGTTTAGTTCCAAATTTAGAAAGAGTATCGGGTAAATTTAAAGGGAATTTTAAATAGATACAATTATTTTGGAAATGCAAATTTGCTTAATGCAGGAATATTGTGCAAGTACATCCAGTTCAAATTCAACTATTTTGAAATGACTGTACAGAAAGTACTTTAGCGAAGAATTGAAATACATACAATATTCATAAACTCCATAAACAGCTGCAATTGGTTCTCAACCAACGTCTAGAATTTTTGATTTCTATCGTATTCAGATAGAATAATATTGTTTTTCCCTTGAGAATTGTAATTTAGACAAAAGAATGGTTATTTAATCGAAATGGAAATATGAATTATCAGAACATTTATTTTATGAATATAGAAAGAGTTGACTAAAGACAGTTAATTAAAACGTGATAGAGATATGGAATTTTGATGTTAAAACATGATACTATATTTTATTCATAAAAATCATTGTGTATTTAGATTAATTTGCTCTAATTCACAAGGAAAAAGATATTTCCTTTTTATTTTTTCCAAAATTATATACAAAAACATAGTTTTCTTGTACATATTATTTGAACACTTTTTTTTCGTTTAACTCTTTTACTTTTCATGTATTTCTCCTCACAGATAAACAGGCAGACATATATAATTTCTTAAATTCGAATTTCAAACTCCTCAAGGACTCTTTTTTCTGAAAAACAATTGTTTTTAAAGGATTTAGATAATTTTATATTAGATATTGTATCGTGGAAATATTTGTAATGCTATGAGTTCTTTGCTTTATTATATATGCCATTTCCTTTCAAAACTCTAGTCTCATTAAAACATAATTTATTTTAAATGACAATATAAATTCAGTTTTAGATATTGCCATATATATATATATATATATATATAATATAAAGTCCTGAAAATATTTTCTAAACTTTTATAACGATTTCTAGCACAAATCTATACATATTTTAAATAAAATATTTCGAGTTACTTTTTTATCATGGCAATATATATTATTTTATGGGAAATTTAAATAAATTATGAGTATTTATATTTGCAATAAAACATAAACTTTTAATCATCTTTAATTTTCCTTCCACTAAAATTAAATTGAATAAACGAACTTTAAAAGGAGTATTATTTTATCATAATAACATAATCTAACAACTAATAACTAAAATGTACCTTTTAATAAAAACATCCAATCAATGCATTCAAAACCTGCCAAATATTTCTTTTCAAAACAGAAATAAAATACATCAAAAGAACTGAGTAACAATATTCCGAGTCACAAATGTAAACTCCAATCCATCGCCACTCAAATATGCGCACTCTCTTATGCAGAGCTACCGTGATTGAAGTTGTAGACGCATTTAGTAGCATTAAAGAATTTTCATCCGAGGGGGGGGGACTCGAAATTCCAACTTTGGAATGATGCATTCCGGATGACTAGGCTTTACAATGAGAAGGGCTTTCTCTGAAAGTTTATGGACCACTGAACGGGCTGGATTCGAACTTTATCGTTTTCATTTAAGTTCCGAAAGACGCTCGATCCTTGTTCGTCTTTGTAGTCATGCCTCAGGCTAGACGAATTGCTTCTGTCTTACGGATAGATAATAAATACTTCAGTTTAAAAGTGGTTCAAGTCAGATCTGATTTGGCTAAGGCTGGTATGAACTAGAAAGTTTTTAAATCTTTAGAACTTTAAAAGGGAAATTTCCTCGCATAACTGCTCTTAAAGTTGCTTTATTTAAGTTTGATAGTTCAGTAAAATGAGAAAGAAAATCGTCTGATAATGGTAGTAATTATTTCAGGATTAAGGTTCCTTTAATTGTAAATTATAATCAAACCATAAATATTTTTAATCATTCACATTAAATCGTTTGGAAAATTCAGTTAATTTATAGTCAGAAAGGTTAGCTTGATTTTATCATATCAAATTGTGAATGTAAAAATATTAAAAGGCTAATATCCTGATTAATAAGAGAAAGGTAGAAGAAATTTTAACCAAGCATGTTTAATAAATACAAATGCTGCAATTAATTTATAAGCGGAAATATTTGAAAAATCTTTAATATTCTGAATAATTAAACGATTTTCTTATTGGAGCGAGCGTAAAAATAAAAATAAAACATAGTTGCATAGTTTGAAATAAACCTTGTTTATTTTTCTTATTTTAAATATCAAAATGTTTATCACAATAATTTTTATTTCATAAATGAATTGAAATATAATATATAATATGCATATTATGTTCTCAATTTTTCGGATTATATAATCCTTGTGAAAAAATTAAAAAAACTAATGCTAAATGGGAGTGTATGACCATGATTGTTATAAATGTTTGAATAATAATTGTTTACCTTCTATTTAACGAAATTTAATTGTATTTCAGATATGAAAGCAGATGTTTTCGTCATAACTATTTATTACTAAGTATATAAAGCAAATAATTTTTAAATGGGCAATTATTTTTCTTATTGGAAAATCCATAAACCATCAATTATATTTGCATAATTGATAAAAGCTGTTTAGATCTGAAATTAATGAAAGCAGTTTATATTCCATTAAATTTAATTACTTAATATATTCTCATTCCTTATAACTTTATAACGACAACAATTTATATTTTTTATCTTAAGAAGATTAAATATTGATTATACATATGAATAAACATATTTTTAGAATTTAATGCTTCGTAAATATTTACCAATGAAATTCATTTAAGAAATTTTACAATTTTTTTTCTTTTTAAAACGTAATTTTTTTAATATAATCAGTTTTGCATCGGTAAAAATTTACTATCACCAAAACATGTAGAAACAAATTTAATTTAAAATGCTGTCATTCTAACATTTAATAATATTTTTTTTTATTTTCTTTAAATATATTTTTTATGTTAGTATTTTTATTCATGAATTTTTAAAAAGCAATAAAATTTCTTTTCTTTGGAATATATCTTTCATTCAACGAAATATTTTCAGCCAATGAATCGTTAATCTTTTCAAATCTATAATTACTTTAAGATGAGCGAAATAAAAATAATTTAGATAAATATTGCTTCCTCTTTCCAGCAAAATTTATCAAAAAGCAAAATTTGGTGATTATTAAATGAACTGATTTTAAAAATAATTTAATATTAGAGGAAATGTGACATATGCTTTATTATCACTGGTAAAAATAGCCTTAGTTCACACCGACTACTTTTGAAGTTTATATTTAATTTTGAAATTGAAGGAAAATAAAGTTAAGCATCACCATGAAGCTCTAATAACCATAAATATTTTATGAACTTCTTGTATTGGTATAAAGTAGAAATCTAAAGCATAAATCTACGTCAAGGCCCATCTTATGAATGAATTGATAAGAACTGTGAATGTAGACTGACGTCATATTCTACACATTGACAATAAACATCTTTTTTTTTTCCAAAATAAGAAAACTCTATATAGTAAACATAAAAAAATCTGTTTGTACATATACGAAGAAAGAGCATTTCTTTTTTCGTACTTATCGGAAAGAATATAAAATATTCTATTTGAGCTGCAAGAATGAGAATTTGTATGATACTCGTAGACTATTTGGCAAATTTTGAAAGAAACGTATACTTATTTTCTTAGGTGGAACTTCCTTCATTTTAGTTCTATAAAAAATTGAAGAAGATTCGATTCTCATTCTCTAGTCTGGTACATCATGGCATGGTAATGATTAAGGCCTCATTAGTTTTCCATTATTTTATTCGTAAAAATTTACTTTTCAGTTTGTAGAAGTTATAGAGTACACATGAAAAATGCAACGCGGGTGTATATAGTCACTGAAAGAATATAAAGTATTGTTATATTTTACACAATAAAATCTTGGAAAAATTTAAGAAAATTGGAAAAAATATTGTTTTAGAAGATGGATTTTGTGCAATAATATGCTCAGTAATTATTGAGAAATATGTAAACATTTCGACTGATTTTTAATTACTAATGTGCTTAAAATTTTGAAAATAAATACCTTTACAGTGAGCATTTACTAATAAAGAATATTCGATAACCTAATGTTCAGCACTTTACTTCATAAATCATGTTGATTAGTTTTTGCATCATGCATATTATATGATACAAATAAGATACTACTTTATATCATTGATACTACATTATTGAACTAAAATCCATTTTAAAGGTTATATGAGTAAATTAATTACTTATTTTGCAAGAATTTCTTCCTCTGTATAGAAGTTAAACTAGTTGTCTTCAAATATAGTTCTACGACTAATTAATATTAATTCAAATTATAAAAAGTGCCACTGGTGTGTTTCATTATAAGAGATATTCAAAAAACAAGAAATATTTAAGATAAATTTTATATTTTACTGCTAAATGAATTTTTTAAATTTTAATATGAGTAAATTTTAACAGACGTTCTAAATGCCGGTTACTAAATGAGAATCCGAAATTATAGCTTTTAGCAACTCAATGAAATCACCGATATTTTTTCCATGTTTATTTGTTTTAAAGAAAGTTTTCATAAATTAGTTTTATAAGTCAATATTCATTTATTATTATTTTCTTATTTAAGTATCGATGACAGTATATTATATATACAGGGTGATCAAGAAATAAAAAGAGGTGTGTCGGAAGCTTGTAGCGTGTTATGTACTGGACGAAATAGAACCAAATTTGGCCACCATACACATTAAGTATGCGTTTTCGATTTATCAAGAAAAATAATTAGGACCTAAAAAACGAAGATAGGGAAATCCTGGCGCTGCAAGCGCATAATGTGTGGAAAAAATAATACATTACTGCCAATGGAAACAATAAATAGCAACACACCAAATACCAATGCAATACCTTTATTATAGCAACTTACAAATTTGGCTGAAGCTGAGCACCAATTTGATGTTCCAATAATTGCATGCCGTACACGAGGTTTTCGACGGTGGCTCGCATCATATCGGCATTTATTCGTCTGACATGTAACGTTATTTGACTTTTTAAAGTAGGAATGTCAGGAACATGTTCTTGATACACAACACTTTTCAAGTGAAGCAGAATCGCCTCACAACCAGAAATTGCCAAGATTCAGATCAGTGTCATCAGTTAATGGGTGTTATCTTATACGGATAAAATTTCAGGATCTTACGCAATATCTTCTGCACCGTCGAGAACGAGATATGTGTTTATCGTGATATTGAACGTGCACTGTTGGTACCCTGGTTATTAGCTATCGCCTGATCCATAGCGGTAGTTTCAACTTCTTCAACTTGTTCCTACTTGATAACTTTACGTCCTCGGCCAGGTTGTACACCCATAATTCCTGTTGTTTCAAATCCTTCAATCGTTCTTCGTAAATTAGTTATAGTCATTGGTCCTTTACGTAATTGTTTTAACCGCCGGTATTCACGAAGAGCAGTACTGACATTTTCATCTCACTGATAAAACAGCTTGATTAATAAAGCGCGTTCAAGTAGTGACAACGCATAATGACATAAATTCCCGCAACTCTCCCTTTTATCTTCGATGTCATGTCACAAAGTACCCTTATAAGCAAATTACATAATAAAGTTTTCGATCGCAGAGCCAGGATTTCTCCTATTGGGTTTTTGGTACTCATTTTTTTTCTTTATAAATCGAAACCTCAAACTTTAATATATATGGTGACTAAATTTGTTATATTTCTTCCGGTACATAACACGCTATAGGACTCCGAACACCTCCTGTTATTTCTTGATCACCTCGTAATTAAAATGATTGGCAAAACCAAACTATCTATCCCTTAACGTCAACTATTGACCCAATTATAAAATTTTTTATTTTATATCAAAATTTATGAATCTTTAAGAAATTAATAGCACAAAATGTTCTACAATATTTTTGTGATGTCTTCATGATATTATACGGCATTCGAAATACCGAACAATGTTATGAATATATAAAATAATATCATGAGCTAATATAATCGTTGGTCGCCTACTTTCAACAACGGAGAGAAATTTTCCATTGCACATGCTTT
This sequence comes from Argiope aurantia, assembly GCA_026543865.1. Taxonomy (NCBI): domain Eukaryota; kingdom Metazoa; phylum Arthropoda; class Arachnida; order Araneae; family Araneidae; genus Argiope; species Argiope aurantia. The sequence continues at coordinate 9,883 of JAPMOR010106407.1, forward strand.
AGGGAAAAAAACAGGATGGAATCCCCTTGCCGAGTATTTGTAGTGATTTCACTAATTTTTATTTCATTTGAAAAATGTTGATCCTTTGATATGTTATTAGTTGTCACTTGAGACCCAATACATTTTTTCCCAACAGATATTTCAAAATACAACTTTGACACAGAAATCCAACCTGAATAAGAACCAATTTCACCACTCCGCATACAGTAAGAATGCTCCTCTTAGCAGTAAAAATGCTGTGTTTAGTGTAAAAGTTTAATTTAAAATATTTTTTCATTTTCCTTGTGGTAATATTCAATTAATCAAAGCTTTTAAAATTATAATTTTACTCTATTATTAGGCTGGATGAATAGCTATTGATGAAGGAGGCAAGTAATATTTAAATACAAGATATTTTACATTATCAAACAATTTTAGAAAACAAATGACTTTTAAATTCACAATTTGCTACATTGATAAGTAATATTTCAAGTTGAAAAGGATGATAAACTAAATAATGACTCGTGATTCCTAAATACTGGATTCTGAATTTAGCTTTTAGTCTTTTTTAAAAATATTTATGCGTAAGAAAAACACATTCAATAGTTATTTGATTCTGCACATTTCTTTGAATTCTTAAAGTCTCTTCAGAACATATTGTATGCTATCCAGCTATGAGGAAATATCTATTTCTTATCCATTTGTAATATAACTGAATATGAGATAAAACATAAAATTATGGGTTAAAATTTAGAGATTAAAGAACATTTGTGTCAAGGATTCATTTAAGGAGCGTTAAAATGTATACATTATTTAATGCCTTACTACCAAATATTAAAGCAATTAAAATTATTTGCTTTTCCAAATACCAAAAAAGATATAAAATCCTTTTAGTTGTGAAAATCAAATATCTGGATATTAAAGAGAACTTGAATTGGCTTAATAGTAGATATTATAATAAAAACTGTTCTTATTTGTTTAATGCCATATATCTGGACATTTAAACATGGTTGTAATTATTTAATACTAAATATCTGAATATTGAATGAAATGTTTGCAGTTTTTAAAAATCAAATGTCCGGACACAAAAAAAGTTAGTATTAATTCAGTACCCAGTCTTATGACACTAAAACTATTTATATTTTTGTTGCTAAATATCTACTTCCAAACGGATTTTTATGCAAAGAATGAATTTTTTAACCCATTATTGTTGTTTCTTTAGATTAACAAAGCAATAAAAATGTATGTTCAAATAAACATTCTACATGCGCTTGTCAAAGAGATGAGCGATTCATTTTGAATTCATTAGAGTTTTTATTGATAAACACTTGGATTCATGTCAGATATCTACTATACACTTTCCCATTGAAGTTTTGTTTTGATACAATCGTAAAAAGTAATCTTTTTGTAAAAATTGAAATGAAATGACATCACACAAGTATTTTTTTCTTATAGATAATATATAAATGTATTAATCTAATGCAAAAACTGGGAAATTATAAATTTGCTCCAAGCTTAGAATTCATGACAAGAGATTCTCTTGTTTTTATCGTTGTATTTAGGGAAGTACATTTGAAAGCGTTTGGTAATTTCAAAGTATTTCTATTTATTTTACTTCCGCTCATATGTCGTGATATTATGAGTTTAGCTTAGGTACATAAACGTTCCATTTTGAAGAAAGAAGAAGGCTATTTTTTAAATAGCCTCGTAACTTTCATGTGAGTGAAATGGCGATGGCTACACCTAAGTCCGCAGCCAACTCTTCATTTCTTCTATGCCATATTCGAGGAAGAGATTTGGCATCAAATTTTGAGAACACAAAATTCACCTATACGAATTTGACGAATTCGGATTTCGAAATAATAACACTTCATTTCTGAAACATAGACCTTGGAATCCGAAAATTGCAACGATTAACAATCAGGTTTCGTAATTAAAACACTTCAGACTTTGCCATAAAAAATTGCTACTATTGCCAATCAGATTTCCAATTTATAACACTTCGTTTCCAAAACCTAGACCTTGCCAACTTGAAATTGCAATTATTATCAATCAGATTTCGCAATTATAGCACATCGTCTACGAAACTTTGACCTTGCCATTAAAAAAATTACAATTATTAATAATCAGATTTCGTACTTATAACACTTCAGACATTGCCATAAAAAATTGCAACTATTGCCAATCAGATTTCCAATTTATAACACCTCGTTTCCAAAATCTGGACCTTATCAACTGGAAATTGCAATTATTGTCAATCAGATTTTGAAATTATAGGACATCGTCTTCCAAACTCTGAACTTGCCATCAGAAAATTGTAACTATTAACAATTAGGTTTCTCAATCAAAACACTTTACTTACGAAACTTAGATTTTGCCATCAAAAAATTTGCAATCATTATTATTGACAGATTTCTAAATTTTTTCAGAAATAGTTTTGTGCAATATTAAAGAGCTCACTATTGTATTATATTCAACTATATTGCATCACATCTTCAAATACAAACTTCTTTCTATACACAACAGAATTGAAAATTTATTTTCAGATATAAAGTATAGTCATCAGAATATTTGATTCACATCTCAGTTCTTTTATTTTCTAATCTTTTAAAATATGATCTTGCACATATATTCGTAACATTCCAAGGCATTTTTTTAAGCTTGCAAAAATATTTATATATTCCCTTTATATAAAAAAATGCAGAACTTCTATAAAAAAACAGCATAACTTCTTTTGGTACGTTCTCTAAAACCAACATATAATATTTGATTTATATTTTCATAGAAGTCACTTGAATCTGAGGCATTTCTACTGAATACATATCCATATACTATCTCAGACCTTCTAGATTATCTCACGTGCAAAATATTTAAATATCAAAAATTTGTGCTTTCGCTTTCGAACATTACCATCTAACTTTTTGCTCTCATAAGTTATCTGAGTTTCTAATCCCAACTAAAATATTTCCACTATGTTCACATCTATATATTGACTTGAATCTACTAGTATTTTTATTTCATTCCTACTATTACAGCCTTGGCAAGTTGCCAAAGGGTTAATTTAGCTTTTCAACCGTGTATCATAGATTAGGTAAGAAATTACAAAAAATCATAAATTTTTGTTCTGTACTTGTCAGTTTTAATAACACAATGTCGGATTTACACCACTGTGCTTTCCATTGTCTCGTTTTGAATCGGAGGCATTTCTGTTGTATTTATCTCCGTTCATACGCGCGATGAGATACTTCCTAGATTCTCTGTTAATAACGCGTCCTCCCCCAGCGAGGAAATTTTTCGAGTGGGGTCCTTTCTCTTCCTCTGTCCTTCCCTGGCGAGGAAATGAAATGGTTGACACTTTCATTTCCGACTCTACAGAAAGTTCCTCGAGATTAAAATCCGCGCAATATACGAGAAGAGGGAGTGTCTTCTTTGGATCTTCCGCAACTCTTTTGTCTTTCGAGGACTATATTAAAATGGAAAGAAACAGATTTGGGATAAGTGTTCCCAGGCATTTTTTGTGCTTGTCCATAAATATGTGCCTTTTGTTGACAGGGAAAGAACTCGGTTTGCTGAAAGGATAAAAAAAAAAGGTTACTTTTTTTAATGTTTTCTTGGCATCACTAATATTGCGACTTATTCTAGAGAAAGTGCTTTAAATTGGAAGTGCCTTGTCACGTGATTTTCAGAGCCGTTTACATCCATGTTTAGGGCATGAAAATGTTTGCGAAACTGCGTTTATATGTTGCGTTATTTCGAATGCTAAAGTTTTACACAATATTATATGATATTAGCTCTAAGTGTTTTCATAAGTTAATTACATAGTAAGAATTATAATTATCTCTAAAGTTCAGATAATTTTATCCTTTTTGTTATTAATTATCAAAACTTTAGAGAGAAATATAGTTCTCATTAGTTAATTAGCTTCCGAAAACGTTTAAAGTTCGTTTTACTGGGTTATTCAAAAAATTGCATCATTGTCAAAAGGCTATAATGTTTTGGTAAGAAATGATTAGAAGAAATAATTTAAATAAAATACAAGAGGCAAATTAGAGATTTGTTTGTGATGTATTAATTCTCCAAGTAACTTTCCAAGCTCACACGTCGTAACATTGTTGCACGTAAAAGAAGAGAGCTTACAACATCTTCTATACTTATAATAAAGCTCAATGTGTGTGTGTGTGTGTGTGTTGGCGCTCTACAGGCCAGACCATTCAACCTACAGCTACCAAATTTGGCACGTGAATACCTTGGAGGCCGGGAATGTGCACCTGGGGGTTATTTTTTCGAATTTTTAATTAGAATTGTATTTATTTAAACATTAAGCGAAATTTTGGCGTATTTCTGCTATAACTTCCGAAAATATTACCGCACAAAAAAGATTTTTACATGAAGTTAAAGATCAAAAATTTATTTTTTAAATGCTACCAATTCTTTAACATCAAAATTAAATTTCTGTTTTTAATGAATTTTTAAATAAATATTTTAACTCTATTTTTCAACAATTTCTTTCGTACAAAATAAAAATAAACGTTTCGCATTCCTGGGAAAAAAATAGCTTTTTTCAAAGTGTTGCCATCACATTGATTAAAGCACCAATTAAAAATAAATTAAATCTTTTTGGAAATAAAATCTGTAAAAATATAATTTTCTTCACGTGTCTGTAGGAAATGAAACAAATAAGAAATATTATTTTTTCAAAAAAATAAATTCAAGAAAAATTATTTTATGATCTTTTACACTCTCTATATTATTAATCCAATAAATCAGTTTTATTTTAAGGCAAATGTTGTTTAATATGAACAGGATATCCATTCAAATCATGGCCATACAACTAATTTGTAAACCTTTAGTAAGACACAGATCTGTTGCGACATAAATCGTAAATATTTTATTTAAAAGTAGCAAACGTTTATTTTAATAATTATAAATTTTATTTTGTAAATAGTTGTGAAATTCAGATTGGCAACAGTGATATTTTTGGAACTTTTAATTTGTTGTTTAAAAACGATGCTAGAATTTTGAATGAAAATAAGTTGATGTAAATTTGATAATATTATCTACAATGTAATAAGATTTAGTTTCATAATAAGTTTGTCTGCATTCTATTTTTGTTGACGCACGAACACAACAGATATACTAACATGGTTTAAATAGAAAATGATTATATTTTACTTAATTCAATAAATGCTCTAATAAATAACGAATTTTTGATTTTACATAACGCTTCTGCTGTGGAAATCACGAATAACAAAATGTTCTTGAAACACTAATATTTTAAATAAAAAGAGATAATTTCCAATCAACTAAATCGATCACTTAAACTGACTGATTTATGAAAATTTGAATATCACTATTCAATAAAAAAGGATAATTTTAGATTTTCCATCGATCGCTTCAAAGAAAATACGCCAATCAGTGCGCAGGTTTCTCAAGATTAATTGGCCTAAGATTATGAAAATGTTGAGTTTTTCTAAATTTTTAACATTTAAAACTTCATAAATAAGTCTTAGTTGATCGTGGAAAACAGAAACCTTCATTCATTTATTTAAAATTTGGTGTTTCCAGAATATTTCTCAGAATATGATACCTTACTGCATTAAATTTAGACTGCATAATTTTTGAAATATATTTATAGGCCGGAACAAAATATTATTATTGATTTCATTTCAATCCTTTTGAAATCAAAACTAAAAACTGAATTTTATGCTGAATCTGAGAAATTTTTGTTGAATTTTTGTTTTAAATATTACATAAATTATGAAAAATATTTTGTAGTTCACGTAAGACTTAAATACCGAGCGATTCTGTTTGCAATACTCATATTCAGTAATAATAATAAATAAATAAATAACAATAAAGATGATAAATAAAACAAAACGCTTGGTATTATTTAAAAATATCTTTATATTAATTGCTATTTCATCATTTCGACTTTAAATTAAAGTTGATGTTTTACCGGAAATGACAACAAATTAGCAAAATATATATAGTAAATTGAAAGAAACGATCTAAACAAAAGTATAAGTTTGGTATGACTATCAAAATTTGAAGATTAAAAATGTTTTGTTTGAGAATCTATTAAGAGACCAGTTACTTAAAATATTTAATTGAAAATTGTAGCGAGCGGTAATACTGGCGAACCGGCTGGTCGCCAAGGGCGGCTAGTATTCTAATAAATTGAGACTCAAGAAATAATTTTAAAAGATTCAGATAGACACATACTGAAAATATAATCAATGGGCTGAAAACATGGTCCACAAGGCAAATCCACATAGATGGTGCTCCTGTGACCAAGGGAAGTCACAAAGGGCAATTATTACATACTCAAACAAATCTCTAAATTTCTTTCTGTATTAATCTTAAAATGTTTCTTACTATCATTATTTAGATGAAAGTTGCTATCATTTGTAATCGCTGCCATTTTTGGGAGAATTATTTTTATTGTGATCTCGTGAACAAGGTTTGAATATGACAAAGCGTTTTCTCCTCGTCTTGTTGAAGAGCAAATACGGATGTTTCGCTTAGAAATATGTATCAAATAGACAAAGTAGGAAGTCATTCTTTTTATTGTACAATGGTATGAAAAAGGAGAGGGATCAAATGTTTTCTAAACAATTCGAAAGACCTTTCCCCATTCCTAAAAAAATAGGTATTAGAAAATTTCTCAAATGGCCGGACTACAGTGGTAGAAGTACAAAATATAGTGCTTCAATCTGTTTACGTTAATTCTAAAACTTTCATATACTGAAGAAGATTGCTATTCACAAACACAATGCACCGAAAAGATAAATGATTGTGTCAGGAACCACTTTATTCGATCGAAAATTTTCCCTACCATCTATTCAGAAATAAAATTCACATAATTTTTAAATCATAATAAAATCGTAATTTGCAAGATAATAAAGTTCAAGTAATAAAAGAACCATTATTTTTCCTCATAATCTCCCATATGTTATATACAGATGATATGTAAAATGACACATAACTGTTCAACATCGTCTGTACAATATACATGTAACACTAGTGTTATATACAATGTAATATACAATTATATATACAGATTAGTGTTTAATATACAGTATGCAATATAATATTTGATTATATATACATTATACAATTATATACAATACTTGCCATCATCACAGCACTTAGCTAGATAAAGCGTTTCATCCATGTTTAAGAGATCTATGTTGTATAATGTTTATTCATGTTAATTTATCAAAGTATTTGATTCATTGTCAAAACGATCTATGCTGTATAATGTCGATTCATCCAAGTCTTTGATTCATGTTGCTCTGTTTGTAGAGATGCATCTTCATTTAAAGTTTTAGATCTTTCTTCACGTAAAGTCTATCCTGACTGTTAAGGTTTAACTAATAACTATTTTTTTTCTAAATTATTTCTTAACTACCCAATCTTTCATTTTGTCATTAAACTGTTTCGTCAAGATCCGTGCAAAGTAAATTATTTTTAATAAAAACTTTTAATATAGATTTTTTTTTCTTATTTGCATTTAAATAAAAATATCCTATGCGTAATAATGCAATATTTTAGAAGCCTTTTAGACTAAACCGTAAGCCTTTTCCTAGTATCCTCACATTCAAATGTCCTAACTTCAAGATATTCGGTTCCATTCTGACCTAGTTTTAAGTTGAGATTATATTTCATCACTCCCCACTATCTATAGAATTTGGTGAGTTAGCTATCAGTCGAGTAATTTCGATGTAATTATGATTAAAGATCTGATAAACATTTTCACCTGATCCCCATTTCTAATAAAATCTTTGCAAATTTTGAATTTTTTTTTCTTGTATTTTTAGTAAGGTTTATAATTTGTTTAATTATATCTTTTGTTGAGGTCCTTGTAAAAGAAGAAAATCCACAAATTATACAACATTAATTAAGAAACATAGTTTAGAAGGATGCTAAACAAACATCTAGAAATATCTGATCCTAACCTACAATTCGAAGACTATTTATTTTAAGGAAATTGTTTCATTCCTTGCTTTGACAGTAAATGAAACAAGTGCATAGATTTTTTAAAGAAAATAATCATTATTTTTAGTATGAGCAGAAATGAAGAAAATGATTTTTTCGAATTTATAAGTACTAAAAAGTACTTAATTGTTCTTTGTTAGAAAAATTGAAAATGGAATATAATTGTGCGATGTAATCGTGCTTAAATTATTCATATTTTAAAACTCAGTGAAGCTAAATGTCTGTTTTTTGTTTGATTAGATTTGCGACAAAAGAACTGGAATGCCGATTAGTTTGTAATAAATTTATCAAAATTAATTAAAGATAAAGTAAGTTAAACCTTTTTAATAAATGACAATTACTTTTATAAAATTTTAACAGAAATTCTGCAATGAATCATTTAAATATTTTTTCAAAAAAAATGTGCATAAATATTGAATAGTTATTTTAAAATCTGTAATAATTTTTTGTTATTTATTTCATTCTTCTTATCAATAAAAATTTAATTAATTAATTAATAAAATAAAGATATATATATACAATAACAAAAACAGTATTACAATATCGTATTACAAAAAAGTTACGCTCATTTTAGTAAGATCTATCTTAGATTTGCATTTTTTTAAAGTGATACTTAAACAATCAATACTTAGTAGGATAACCCTTATTTTTTAAGACAGCTTCACAGAGTTTTTTCATCGAGTGAAAGAGTGTTTGGAGTTCATCTTTTGTAATCACATTATGCCAAGAATCAATTATAGATTCAATAAGTTGTCTTTTATTGGATGGACGTTTTTTTCGTACAAGAATTTTCAAACGTCTCCACAAATTTTCAATTGGATTGAGATCAGAGCTGTTTCCTGGCCATGGTATACATCTATGCCTTTATTTTGAAATCATGATTTGCATACTTTTGCTGTATGGCATGGAGCTGAATCCTGCTGAAAAATAAATGTTTTTTTTTTGTTGGGGAAGAAATCCCTGATGGAAGATATCAATTTTGGTTCCAGGACAATTTCGATGTATTTTTTGCTATTCAGGATGCCATCAATCACTTGAATTCGGCCCACACCATATGAAGACATACATGCCCAAATCATGGCATTTGTTGTTGTTTTTATAGTTGCTTCAATGCAATCAGGATGAAGCGCTTCACCTACTCTACGTCTCACGTATTTTCTACGATCACTACCAAAGAGCGATATTTTAGTCTCATCGTTCCAGATTACTTGTTTTCATTGATTTTCTGACCATTTAATGTGTTCTTTTGCCCACTTAACTCGTTTTTCGAGTTGCTTTTGATTTAAATATAGTTTTTTGCTTGGAATTCTAGCTTGTAATCCAAATCCTGATCACCTACTTCTTTTTGTTCTTGAACTTACGGCAATACCCGCTGCATTTTTCTATCGGCAGTAGCAGTTGTGCATTTTTTTTTTTGCCTGATTTGGCCATATTTTCCACTGATTTCGTTTTTTCATAAAGTAAACAGAACTTTCGCACACCAGAACAAGTCACTGAACCACCAACTTGTCTTGCAATTTCAGCATAAGAGAGGCCATTTTCTCTCAATATGACAATTCAGCTTCTTTTTGTAGTTGTCCAATCAGTTCTTCTTGTTGGTGTTTTTTTTTAAAAATTAGTTTAATTATAAAAAAGGACTTAAAATATTCAAAAACAGCAATATATTTAATTGTACTAGTATGTATCATTCTGCAAAATATTTCCACAACAATAACTCTTTTACCATCCAAATAATCCAAATTATAGTTACAGACATTTGATGGGTCCTCAGAACAGTGTTTGTGATTGGCTAGTACGCTTTTATTACAAAAAACGTCATTATTCAAAACGATTTGTGTTTGTTTTTTTTTACTAAAATGAGCGTAACTTTTTTTGTAATACAGATATTGTAATAATGTTTTTGTTATTAAATTTTAAATTGAATTATCTTCAATTTGATATTTAAACATTTGTATTTAAGTGAAAATTA
>JAPMOR010106407.1:20228-37130 GCA_026543865.1 Argiope aurantia
ATAAAGTAAACAGAACTTTCGCACACCAGAACAAGTCACTGAACCACCAACTTGTCTTTCAATTTCAGCATAAGAGAGGCTATTTTCTCTCAATATGACAATTCGGCTTCTTTTTGTAGTTGTCCAATCAGTTCTTCTTGTTGGTGTTTTTTTTAAAAATTTGTTTAATTATAAAAAAGGACTTAAAATATTCAAAAACAGCAATATATTTAATTGTACTAGTATGTATCATTCTGCAAAATATTTCCACAACAATAACTCTTTTACCATCCAAATAATCTAAATTATAGTTACAGACATTTGATGGGTCCTCAGAACAGTGTTTGTGATTGGCTAGTACGCTTTTATTACAAAAAACGTCATTATTCAAAACGATTTGTGTTTGTTTGTTTTACTAAAATGAACGTAACTTTTTTTGTAATACAGATATTGTAATAATGTTTTTGCTATTAAATTTTAAATTGAATTATCTTCAATTTGATATTTAAACATTTGTATTTAAGTGAAAATTACTTTATTCTACAAGCACGAAAAGTTAAAAAAATATGAAACTTTCAAAAAATGTCCACACTTTTGGCCACCACTGAATATATATATATATATATATATATATATATATATATATATATATATATATTCAAACAGTTCAATTTTCACGAGGATTCTTAATATATTTCTTGAAAGATAAATTAAAATACAAAATTGACAAATCATTTTAAAAGATCTTTGTTACTAAACTTTATTAGAAATTCTGTTTAATATCTGTTTCGTTATTGATCGAGGCTACGCTTTAAAATTTCTAAAGACATATCTATAAGTGCGATCTTAAATCTCTGATTGACAATTTACAGCAAAATATTTTAACTGGATGATATTTGTAATGTAATCTAAAGAAATGAAAGCCATAATCATTAACAATTAAATCGAAAGTGTTTTCAAAATAGTATTCAGTGTAAAGGACATTTTAAATTTCAACCAAGCTAAAAAGAATTTGAACCATTACATATGAAATGACTGTTGTATTTTGGGCTCATTAAGGACATATTATTTTCATTTGCTCTTTTATAAATAAATAAACAGTGACATAATTATTATTTATGCTTAAATAAAGAGTTTATATGAAAATTTATCATTGTTTACTAGAATATAGAATATAAATTCCGATAAATCAGATAATTAAAAGATTTTGTCAAATTATTTATTAAGTCCTCAAAATTCTTTATTAAGTCCTGTTTGAATTTCAATTAGATTTAATCGGTGAATGATTTAAATGCATAATGTGGTAGGAAATTTTCTGCATTTCTTGCTTTCTGGTATTCAATACTGTTCATAAGTTACAAGTTAGAAATAGTAAAACTATGCAAAAATGATCAATAACTAAATACAAAAAAATTAAATAACATACAAAAGGCAAACTAGCTTACATTTTGATAGAGCAAAAGAGACCATTCTAATCGAAAAACGAGCATCAAATTTTCAAGCAGCATATTAATGGTAGCCATTAATGAAAATTAATAGAAAAAAAAACGAAATAAAATGGAGTTTCTAAAAAAGCAAAAACTTCAACTAACTATTGACTTATTGACATCTCCATGGTTATTTCCAATTATTTCCCTTTTTCCTTTTTTTCATTTTTCTTAGTTTTTCTCCAGAAACTTGTTGTGTCTTGATAGAATTGTGACTTTAATTCAAGGATCAGTGTATGGTGTTCACTCTGCTATTAGAATTATTGATGATATTCGAGGAATTTTCCGAACTACTCTTTAAAATATGGATAAGAGCAGAAGTCCAATTTACGGCGAAGAATACGTGGCATAAAACCTTCACGTTCATAAAAATAATATATTCCGCTACACGAAAAATCGACTTCGCAGCTTAGATCCAGCAATTTTTCAAAGAAGTGGTTTAGCCATATCGGACTACACGTAGGAGAATATTATTTATGGCAGGGCTTTTCATGCCTTACAAATGTAATGGGAATAATAGAATTTGCTGCAAGAAAAATCTACCATTGGTTGGTAATGAATATTATTTGTTTTATAATTATTTTTTCCATCTGTACATCTATTCATTTTATTAAGCGAAGGAAATCTAGTTTTGTCTGGAACGGAATTAGTTATGGGAAAATTTATTTAATTAATATAAACACATTTTCGATTTTATATATACAGAATATCCTAAAAAATTGGAAGGAACATTTATTTCCTTAACTCTTGCAATTGGACATCTACTTCCATTTGCAAATTTCCAATGCGAAAAAATAATTCGACTTTTGTTAAGGAGAAAAAATAAAAAGTTACAAAAATTAATATTTTATATTGCTGCTATAATTAAAAGTGCCAATGGATAAAATGCTTTTCCTACACGCATTTTATAAGGAACAAACTTTAATTCTTCTATCTATAAAACTCGCTGACTCATTAATAGTCAAATTAATTGACTTAGGACGTTTATAAATTTCTCTGATCGGTGTTGGTTGTAATTTTCAAGGATAATATGCATATCACTAAAGTGTGTTTAAATACTAGAATTAGGAAACGAATACATTAAATTTTCAAACATGATCAGTAAATGCATTAATTGAAGTGCGTAAAAACTTTTTTCAAATTGCACATCATCAGACTTATATAGAACTGTTTTCTTTTAACATTACTTGCGTATATGCAATTGATATCATGACTCGGGACTTAAGGTGTACGTACACACTTGAAACTTCGAAAATTGTTCAAAATATCGAATATTTTTTATTGCTTCGAAATGTTCTCTGATTCTTTAGCTTTCAAACGATGTCAAGATATTGTCAATATTCGGAATATATCTCTAGTTATAATTATTTTTCTTGAGATACTTTGCCCAGTCGATTTTGTAATGTTGATTTATAGATAGACAATTCCGTGTGCTACAATTAGAGTAACTTGAAAAATAAGCCAAAATGTATGGATCCTGTAGTTTGAAATCTCTAAATCATTCTGTAAACACTTTTTCTAGAAACTTGACATGAATTCAAGATTACATACGCATTTTATAACTAGGCCGGCATTACATTTACTTGCAACAGCAAGCGCCAGCATACCTAAATACTCCTTTTTATTGAAATATGTCATTCTTTTAGTAAGCACACAAGTGCGAGCAAAAATTTTTATTTTCTTGCTCGACATTCCAATACTCAGAGTTACCATAAATTTAAAATTTCTCAAGTTTTCTTTCTCCTCCTTACAAATTTGAAATTGCAGTTGCTGAGCAATCAAAGTGAGCAGAATTATGCATCATTAGCAAATTACTTTTATGTCATTGTGATCGCTTAGGTATGGCAGATTTATTTCTTGAATAAATTTGCATTTTTGAAATAAATACTTTCTTCTGAATTTATGATTAGTACTTACTTCTAAATTTAAAAGTAACCATATCTCTATAAAAGTTAGACAGAAATGTGAAACTTTTTGTGTTCTTAAGAAAGTAAGGTAAATAATTTACTCAATTACCTTTTTGTTCTATAGAAAGGCATATAAATGATTATTTTTTCTATTTTTCACTATTAACCTCTACAAACGTCAAATACAATTTATCTTATTTAATAAAACTTTATAATTGGGAGGTGCAATATTTAGAGAAATAAAAATTTATTCCATTTTCTTGGGACACTCTGTCTACATCGATATCAATATTTACTCTGCTCTTACATATACAATTCGAACGGCTTATTGAGCTGTTTCTTGAAGCAGAATTGGAACATTTCTATTCTAAAAGAAGGAAAATATTACTTCTATCCATTGCTTATTTACGAATATATTTAGTGATTGAAGAAAACTTTAAAATATTCAAATTATTACTTAAAATCAGATCAAATAATTGCTTTAAAGTCAAGACTAATTTTAAACCAAACGATTGTTAATACATTCTATTATAAATAAAAAAAAATGAACTGACAAATGTCCCTTGAGCTGTCTTCAAGTTAGTTTATTTTCTGTATAAAATGTTCTATAATTAAATTAGATCCTCAGATATATTTAAATATTTTCCTTATAAACAAGAACACCCCAATCCTGAATGTTTTAGTTTCTTTTTTTATAAATAAAACGCGATGTGTTTCAAGGTCTCACTGTTCGACTTGTGTTCTGCAAAAGGGGGTATAATTAAATCCTGGCGAGCCAGGGTGCACTTAAATGGATTATGCTGGGCGAAAATGAAAGTCTTAATGGTTCAACTGTTCTTAAGTCGTAATTTGTCAACTTATGACAGCCGGCTGTTTTTATGGTCACTTTCTAATTGCTAATTTCCATGCAATTATGCTGAAACATGTGACCTAAAGTGCTTTCTTATGTAATGAGGTGCTTGACGTTAACTTAATTGATACGCAGAGACTAGATTTGGGACTAATTGTTTACAAGCGGTAAAGGGTGTGTTGTACATCTCCATGCTTATCCTTATTCTGTCTGATGGTTATGCAGGGTAACTTAAACAAAAAGCGAGATGTCAGCCTTTTCTGAGAATATTACTTCTTTTTAAGTCTTAAGGTAGCATTAGAATTTACAAATGGATTCTAAGTTGTTAAGTTTATTATTGCATTTTTGCTAACGCACTTTCCTCTGATTAACGTCTCTATTATTGCTTCATTTGCCATTATTGTTGGCAGGCGACATTAATTTAATGTTGCATATACAGTAATATTGTTTCATAGGAAAAGGCTTGCTAATTATATACCTATCTCTACTAATAATAAAGATGAATGTGTGTATGTCGGTGTATGTGCCTATAGGCCAAAACGTTTATTTAGAGCTACTGAACTTGACAAGCATATATTTTGGAGGATAAAATGATGTACTTAGGAGTAATTTTAAAAAAATTAATTAAAATTTTAATTATTTTAAGCAGATATTTTTTTGATGCAACTTTCCAAAATAGTATAGCACAAAATAGATTTTTATATCCTCCTAAAAATTTAAAAAAAAATGTCTTTTCAATGCTATCAGTTTTTGTCTTTCATTATTTTTTTACATTTCTACAGACATTTTGAAAATTAATAAAGAAAATATATCTTTACTTAAAAATAATTAATTCATTTGAAGTAAAAATAATTATTTATAAAGATTCCCCAACAACATTTTTTATGCAAAATAAAAGGAACTACAGGAGAGAACTGCATGTTGCCGTTGCTGTAAAATTAGATTTAAAAAAAAAAAAAAAAAAAAAAAAAAAAGATAGATTATGCCTAAACTCATTATGCTGTGATCAATCGTATTAATCAATTCGTATTTATTATAAGCTGCAAATTATTAATATGATTGATGGACATTTAAGGGAATATTAAATAAGTTTTTACTAATAAAGAAAGCTTGGATCATTATATTTACGAGATCTGATTATATGAATTTGGGAATTTCAACCATACAATCAAGATTCTCAAATTTAGTGCATTCTTAAATCAATTTTGTTTCAATATATTAGTATTTTTTAGTATTCTTATCTTTTAAAAAAAGGTATTTTCCTCACTCCATCTTAAAATAACATCCTTAAAAGCCTTACATAACCACCACCGATATTGAGAGGTGTTTTTAAGTTATTTACTACATTTGACGTTTTTAACTTCCGTCACGCACTGTATAAAAGCCAAAATTATCCTTAGAATCAAAAATATTATCTGTTTTGTAAACTTGTTTTCATCAGAGAAGGCTCTATTTTTCGAAAACCTTTACCGTATTGTTAAAAATAAAAATACGGTCTTTCTATCTGTTTATTTTATTCGTGCATTTAATTTTTCGAGGATCTCTTATTCAAATGTTTTCCTTTTTATGAAATTTTAAGTTCACCTTATTAAAGTAGTTACCATGGTCTGTAGATAATTTTCAATCAAAAGAAATTTTAAGAGACTTTAAATTTAATTAATTAATTGATTAAAAATCTTTATTCTAGATGTTCAGTAATTTCAGTCAGCTCAATTCAAGATTTATTCGTTTTCCCCCTTATCTTTATTTTTTAATGTAGAAATGTTTAATTTAATTTTTTTTTTAAATTTCTCGATAATTTATCTTACAATTATGAATATTCATTATGTTCTTGAAAACATTCAATTATATCGCTCGAATTTTTAGAAATAAGATAAATGTAATGGCCCGAATCAAGTAATCAATCAAAAGAAATTCTGAAACTTCACATTTGTTGAAAATTTACATAGATTTTACTTTTAGTCACTTAAAATATAATATTGTTTAAACCTAGAATTATTTTTATGCCATGATAAAATGCTATTTTAATACTTTTGATTCAAGAAGTATTTTCATACCATGAGAAAATGCTATTTTAATATTATATTTTATTTCCTAAAAAAAAAGGAGGATTTCGTGTATTTGTTTATTACGTAATTAAAGAGAATTTCTCCACAACATTTCCCTTTAATAGTCATGAAGGAAAATGAATATATATTTTTTAAATTTTTTGCCCAGTATAGATCCAATGGAATTATTTTCTTGCTATTAATTCAATAAAATTCTGCGATCTGAGACTCGAACAATATTATCATGAAACAGGGAAATCAAAGTTACAGTTTGTGAGTCGTTAACTGTCAACCAGATACGGAAGATTTGTTTAAATAGCATTATGAATAAAAACATAATTCATATCTTAGTTAATATTTCATTTTTTAAGAAAAATTCTTTTTTAATTTACTTATATTCAAAGAACGTGATTCATATCAAGTCATTCAGTGTCTCAGTTAAAAACAGATTTTTCTGATTTTCCAAATTAATTTTGATTATATTTTTCTGAATTTATAGGTCGTTAATTTGAACAATAAAATTGTTTATTTCGAACTAAGTAATATAAAAGGAAATTATGAATAATATGACAAAGAAACCTTTTTTAATATATTAAGATAAATTTAACAATGATGAATGCAGAATTTTATTTTATAAAATGTAAGATATCAGGAGTATTACTTTGAAATGTTTTCCTTTTAGATTTTACATGATTGTTGGCATTGTTGTGGATTTAAATAACATTAAACTATTTTCTTTCTCATATTTCTTAGAAACTTTAATTATTGGAAATTGCTTGTGAATAGTTTTAATCGCCTTTCCAGTTAACCTTATTCTATTATTATTGCCCTCATTTGTTCTTATCCCGTTTGTCCTTAAAGTAATTCCGTGTTAACTAATTGTATATCCAAATCAGAAGACTGAAGAAATATTCAAATCAATCTTAAAATACTTGTTGAAATTAAACGACAACAAAAAAATTTATATATATATATATATATATACGATTAATTTACGATTCAATTTAAATTTGTTTTACCTTCTTAGAGTAAACTAAAAATACAATTTTTATTTTTTTCGATATTTAACTTTTTGAACAAATTTGCTTTCGAAAAACAGAATAATAAATATTTTTTGACAAAACTTTTGCATGGAATTTATAATATTTAAAAATCGAAATATTCTTTAGTCGAGAAAGTTAATCTTTTGCAAAATGACTATCCATTGAAAATTATAAAGATTTTGAAAGAAGATCAAAGTTCCGAAGAAAGGCAAAGAATTTAGTTTTAAAATCATATTAGTAGAAAGATTTTTGAGATATTATAAAACTTTTAGTTCAATAATTGACAATGCTTACTTAATTATATACTTACTAGGTGTTTTTTCTAATTTGGAGTATTTAAACAAAATTATAATTTATAGAAATAATTCTAAATTTTTATTTCACTTTCCGCTAAACAAATCTATCTACCAGAACAAGACATATATTACCTTTTATCAATGTGTAATGTCATTGAAATTGTTTATTACACCAATGCCATTTCTTTTGAAAGAAAATGAGCAAATCTATGTGATGTAATGGCACAAAACTGTGGATTTATCAAACAAATTTAAACCAATTCCATCTAACAGATTAGAAGACAACAATGCATTAATTTTTCAATATCTTATCGTAACAAAGCTATTAAGATTTTATGTTATTTACATCTTAAAATATTCTTCAAATATCATGAAAAAAATAAATGAAATAAATGACTAAAATATTGAAAATAAAATTACCAAATGTAAGCATATAGCTTAAATTTTCTTATAAGAATATTACGGTGATGGTAGTAAAGTTCTGTCAATATAAAGGGTGCCGATAGTTTAGGGTTAATAAAAATATAACTTTCAATGATAGATCAACATGTTTTCATAGTTGAACAATATTTCAAAAATAATTAAAATCTGGCAGGCCACTGTTCAAAAATTTGAAAATCGGCCCCTCGATTGAGTGATCACACCATTGGATTTCTTTTTATGAGGCTATTTAAAGTAAAAGGCCAACACGCCACAAGCACGCATGCATTGAAGGAGGAAATGCAAAGCTGGCTCAATGAAATTTAGCTACATTTATGCGAAATAGTCATGAAAAATTTCGATAAAAGAGTGCGTATGTGCCAAGTTGTGGAGCCATTTGTTCTATGCGTTATTCTATACATAACCCTATCCGGTTTACTTTACGATTCAATAAAAGTATCACGGTTTAAAGGAAAAAAATGTTTTTATTTAATTCAAATCTTACATTGTTCTATTGCGTATCGGAGGGCCCGCGATGGCCTGGTGTTAAGATCTCGCTAACGGAACCGAGGGGCTTCAAGTTTGAGACCCGATTACACCAAAGAACCGTTGTGTAAGCGGGCCTAGTGCACGTAAATCCGTCGGTGTCAAAAGTCCTCCTGCTGGCATGGTGCGGAAGTTTTGAGAGGGGGTGCAAGCTCAGGTGTCGTCTTCTTCATCTGAGACATGGTTCAAAATTTCGTGGTCCATCCCAAAATAGCTCTAGTGTTGCTTTAAAACTAGACGTTAATATTATTAAACTAAACTATCGCATCATTTTTACTGGCCCTAAACTAGTGCCAGCACTTTTCTGCACGTATAGTGGCAAATTCAAATCTTGCGTAAAATCTTGAGACACCCTTTATATGCCTATGAAAGACATACTGAAAGGATTTTCTGCCAATCAATCCAATAAAAATATCGAAACCCAGCACTTGCGCTTCATTACTGGAAAAAGAAAGCCGAAGTTCCTTCAAAATACTAGTTTTAAAGTCGCCAAACTGCAAAATCAAATCTCTGTGAGCTATCAATTGTCAACTGCATTTGAGCGACCCGTTTAAATAGCGGACTACTCGAAAGGTCACCGATTAAATCTGTCAGGTGAGGTTCTGGGTCGTAATAAATATTGATCTTCCTATTTACGGTCCAATGTTTCCGTCCCGCCGAAATCGAGACATCACCTTTACGGTCCAGAGGCTGTAATGCTTTAAGATTTATGGTGTTTACGGTCGAAGGTTCTCTCCATGCATTATTCATGAAAATCAAAAGTTGGAGTAGGCCGTTGTACGGGTAAAAAAGGGAAGCATAAAAAGCAGAGCCCAGATAAGCTGCAATATGTGTGCCAGAATTTTTTATTTTTAATCAGTTCACTCTGATGAAGGGTTACATACCAAAAGGGACTTTTGATGCCGCCTCGTATGTGGGTGTGGAGGGTGATAAAATGGTGGTTGCGGCGTGTTTTCCTCTTAAAAGGAATCTTTGGAATCGAAATATTATTTACAGATAGATTTCTAAATCTGGTACCAGCCTAGGTTAGGGTTGTTGTTGTGAGTGATGTTACTCTGAAGTAATTCCATATTTCTTTGATATGGGGGGGGGAATTATCAAATAAAATTTTGATGTAAAAAATTATTTTTATTTATCGCTCAAAAGATTATTTTTATTTTTAAAATATATATTTATTATTTTTAGGGATCCTGTGAATATTTTAAAGATGAATATGATGTATTGAAAATTGTTTTCTTGCTCAAATGTAGATAGGGGGATTAGAAGTTTCGGAAATTCTTATTTATCATAGTTTTCGCTTCTAAAAAAGATTTTTTATATCAAAATTCTTTCGTTAATTCGTTTTAATCGTACCCAAATAGTATTTCCTATTTTATGATGTCATAGAATGCGCAATAACTAATTATACAACATGGATATAATTAGCCCATTTATATAAGGTTGACTTTTATAAAAGAAATTAAAGAATTCCTTTTTCTTAAATTCTTTATCTTTTCGGCGTAAAAAAGATTTTACATGCCGATTCTTATTTATCATAGTTTTCGCTTCTAAAAAAGATTTTTTATAGCAAAATTCTTTCGTTAATTCGTTTTAATCGTACCCAAATAGTATTTCCTATTTTATGATTTCATAGAATCCGCAATAGCATGGATATAATTAGCCCATTGATATAAGGCTGATTTTTAGAAAAGAAATTAAAGAATTCCTTTTTCTTAAATTCTTGATCTTTTCGGCGTAGTAAAGATTTGTGATTTTTTTAGTTTTAAAATTAACATTAATATTCAGTATCTCCTTAGAATAATAAACAAACACACGGCAATATTCTGATAATAAAGTATTTATTCAAGAAATTACTTTAAAATTTCATTCTAATTATACAAATTGAAGCCGCTTTGAAGACATAGTTTACTTGTTAAATTCATGTGCCTTGGTGTACCATTCATTTCTTCTAAATGCTGAATATTTAATAAAATATATTCTTTACTGGTTAATTATATATATATACTCATAAAATAATCTTAAACAAGTTGAAGTAATCCAATTAATACACACAGGAAACCAGAAAGAAACCTTTGAGAAACTAGTGCATCCGAATAGCATTGTAATCATGCTCCAGATATATATTCATCAAAATTACTTAAAAGGGGGTAAGCAACATTACCGCAAACGCTGGAATCAGATACATTATAGTAATAATATTTCAAATAGCATACATAATAAAGAATGAAATAGCTATAAATTAACCAATTCAAGACGCCATTTTTTAAAGGTGTCCTCTCCAATTTTTTCAAAAATTCACATACTTATTCTGCCATAGTGTTTTAATATCGACATCTACCCTACATTTTCAACTGTTTAAACTACTTCTGGGTGATATTTGTTCTGTGTAATTTTTCGAATGTCCTAGAATATGTCTCTCATTCCCTGCCTCATGTTTTTCTTGATTATCTAAACTTCATAAAAGAGCATATAAATACAAATTCAAAGTAAGAAATGCGACGAATCAAGAATTAACTGATTTGAAAATTTGTCTCTTTAAAACTCAAGTTTTCTCCACTGCGATTCATATTTCTCAAGAGCACAAATGTTTTGAAGGGATTACTTGAATAAATTCTCGAATGAATAAATTCTATTTCACCTGTAAAGAATATATTGTTAACTGATTCCTACGTCGACAGCATCTTGAAATAACGATATATATTATTGTAGAAACAACGACAAGATGGCTTCCCAAGTCAAGAATATAAATTTATTAAACTAGAAAAGCTTTCCATAAATATTAAATAATTGCAAGAAAACAATTGCAAAACTCTTCCTATGCATTCCAAAACCAATTACAAAGATTTATACAAAGAAATAATAAATGAATGGGGCAGAACTAAAAAGAACCGAATATCTGAGTACCAGTAGCTTTTCGCTTTCTTTTAACTTATACATTATATGTAGATCTAGTGAAATTTTGCTGTAATATCTATTTTTTTAAACATGAATTTAGTAAAATATATGTTCTTGTATTTCAAAATGGACTTGATCTTTCACAAGTTCAAATGCATTTAGAAACCAGATGAAATGAAAAAGAAAATTCCTTGGGCATCAGTTAAATGCTAGCGTAAATAATTATTTTAGTTCCTTTCCCTCATGTAAAATACCCTTTAATTGCAGAAAGCTAATTATTTAATTTTTCTGGAAATATAGAAAAAAAACTAAATTTTTATCTTTTTTTTGTACGGTTTAAAAAAAAATTGATCCAACAGATTCGATTAATCCATTTATAAAATGTATTTATCTTTTCTTGATTAAAAAGTTTTTCTATTTTTAAGCAAATTGAAAAACTTTTTCTTCCTCTTACAATTATAATTTAGTAAGAATTGATTATTGAATAATGGCTATCAACGAAGAACAGATACAGTCACAAGTTTAGAAACTATTGCAGTTGAAAGAGATGAAATTATGTTAAAGGCACTAAAAAATTGCATTACACGAAAAGTTTGCTTCGATTCGCTAGTTGTTTAAGAATTACTAAAACGCAACGAAGAACTAATTTGTAAATATAATATTTGTTGTTCCATAGTACAGTAAATAATGAGTTAAATAAGTATTTTGGAAAAATTGCCTGTTCTTAAATTATCTAAAATTTAATAGAGATCTAAATTCCAATATTAACACAACATTTGGAATTTTATCTATCCCTATACTGGAGTTTTTGAATTATAGCGTTGACATTCACACGAACAATTTTTTTCATAACTAGGAAAACTGGAATCAAGAGATTACTATAAATGTTGTGATTGAATTTTTATCATGTTTACGATACTTTTTTAAATTATACTTTGCATTCCAAAAAAATGATAAATTAAAATTGGAAAGTCTTTTCAAACACCATTAACGATAACACCATTTGCGTGTATCCCCTCATATTGGACATTTAGGCTTATAAATTGCCGATAATCGATTCTGCGATGGCTTCTCATTTTCGTTTTTGATTGCAAAAATAATTGAATTTCATTCTTTCTTATTCTTTTTGACTCACGCACAGGAAATAATAAAGGTAATTTTATTCTTACAGAGCATGGAATAAAAAATATATATTATTTCCGACTAGTAACTATGTAGAAACAAGCACGCTATTATACCACATTATTCTTCCTCTATTGTAAATGAAATTCTTTTGGTATTTGATAACTAATAAAACCTTTACAGAGATGGTTTCAGACTTTTTTCTATTTCTAGTCTGAATCACATTATTCTTTTTAACTGAAAGAAATATGAACTAATATTGATATAAATTATTGACCGCCATATCTTAAAGTCCCATTAACATTTTGTGCAAAATGCGAAATGTATAAGATATGCAAAGTCTCGGTACTTGCGAGTTCATTTACTTGAATAAAAATACGTATTAATTTATCAGAAGAAACGTAATTTTTTCTCTGCAATATTTAATGAAAGATGTTCAAAATAACGACTCTTATTTCTTAAGATGATTTGGACAAAATTTCTTGCAGCTATTTAAAAAAATCGATTTTTTAAAAATAAAGACGCACAATCTGTAAACTAAATCTAAAATCACACATGTTAAAAAAATTAAACGTTTTCTAGATGTTTATGAATATAATTATAAAGAGAAGTTCATTTTAAACTTCCTATAAATCTTATTTTTAAATGATTTTGATTGTTATGCAAAAAAATTAGTAAAAATAATATTGATGTGCATAGTGTTTTGTAATTTTAATTTTAAAATAATTTATTCAAAATTTTCATAGAAATGAAAGATGTTTCCTCAGTCGCAAATATTCCTTTAATAATTTTTTTATCCTTTTGTGAATATGGAACCCAACTTTTGCGCTCTTTTTCTGTTCTTGTTTCTAAATCTTTCTTTGGATTGGTGTGGCAGATTTAGGTTCGTGCACCAAAGAACTTATCTTACTTTCTTTTCAATAGAATCTTTTGGATAACATTGATTCTAAGAACTGAGTAAGCTTGAAATTTCATTCAGAAAATTGAAAATTTATGGCATGTAGATACTTTGCTAATTTTAATAATTCATATAATTTGCTTCTATCACAAATACTTATAACATTAAACGTATTTACAGTAACAAAATTTTAATGCTAAACTTTTTACAAAAATGAGTCATATATAGTAAAACTGTTAAAATATTACTGTAACATTTATTTATGAGTATAATAATAAAAACTTACATTTTCTCGAAAAATGTAATTTACTTCTTCTGTAGGGAAGAAACAGAAGGATTTTTTTTAAATGAATATTTTAAAAATTGTATATAGAAAAGAAAAAAAAAACACAGATATATCAGCATTTGTGTTACTTTTTAATTACCAAACTATAATTATTATGTAATATAAGTAAAATAAGCGTTCTGACTGAAATAAAACGTTTAAATTTATATTTTATAAATATTTATAGTAAATTAATTCATGATAGATTTTATGTACAGTTACATTTCACTAACAGCTGCGATTTTTAAGTATTGCCACATTTAACCTCCACGTAACTGTTCCGGCCACATGGCAAAAAAGAGATGAAGTGAAAAGAGAGAAACAGTTGCGTTGATACCTGTAAAATAGATATTGGTAAGTGCTCCGGTTTGAACACGGAGAAATGAGTTTAAATTTAAGTTAGGATTTAATTGTATATATGCAAACAGTTATCGATCATTTAATCTATAACTATAATAAACTTGTGTTGCCAAAAACAGTATATCAAGGTATGCGACAAGCGCAAATAAAAAAGATTAGCAGTTATAGTTTTTAAATACATTTACCATTCATTAAAAATTAGGATTTTTTTGTTACATTTACAGGTATTTTTTTATTGTTGAATATTGCATTTCGTTGCTAATTTTACTACGCTTCATATTTTCCTTTTGCCGCATATGCTTAGTAAAAATAAGCTTATTTAAATTGTACAAGGATTTTATGAATATCTTATATATATACATTATTGAGTTAATATGTGGGAAAGTCGCTTTAAATCTTTTGAAAAAATATAAGTTAGGCAAAGTACAGAACTTCTGACTTGAAAATCATCAAACCTTTAAGCAATTGATGATACACTTCCAGAATTGTCTAACCTAATAAGATGACAAACAAATAACAATTTTCATTTATTAATTAATGAACCTCACTTAAAAAAATCTTTCCACTTCAAAATAATAGTTATTGTCATTTATACATAATCTCCCTAATTAATTAAAAGCCTCCAGGACAATATTTTGATTCTTAGTCGGTAGTGTACATACAAGAGATGGTGGTTATTCATTTATCTATTTTTTAATCATTCTCAAACTCATCGACCGTATGTCATTAATTCTTAAGAATTTAATCTAGCTTTCAGTAAAGTGCCTCCATAAATACCAGGAATCTAATAAATGCCAGAGTTTAACGGTTACAAAGGCAATTAAGATGTGCTACTTTTATGTTAAGAATAATTTTTTAACTCGATAAAAAGAATGAGTATTATCTTTCCCTTTATGCATAATGCGGACCCTCATTACGCTCGAAAAAAAAAGTTGCCAAACTACTTTTTCTTAAAAGGAACATTAAACATGTTTTTTCTTCTTTTCTTTATCCTCTGAAGAATTAGAGTGAAAACAAATTTTTAAAGAATTAAAGAGTTGCGTATTCCACCTCTGATTGTTTATGTTTCCCTAAGTAACATCTTACGGTGGCGCCATGTGTCGGATAAACGTAATTTGGAAGATTTTTTTTTCCTTTGTTTAGTACTCTCGTGATGTTTATGAAGTTATACACTCTGATTTTATCCTTTACGTTGGAGCAGTTAAAAGTTCTGTGTAAAGACAAAACATTTGATCAGTTTTGAAATAATTTTTAAGTTTGGATAAATTGAAATTATTAACAAATAAACAAAATATCACAAAAGAAGCAGATTATTAAAATTCCTGATATCGGTTAAGCAATGAATATTAGATACTAAAAAGTTCCGAGTTGAAAATAAAAATACTAATTTAGTTATCTCATGCTTATCCAGTTTGCGAAGTGGATATTCAAGCCTGATTTGCTTCCATTTAGATTCAATTAATTCATTGTTCGTTTTAAATTTATATTTGTTAAACTTATTTCTTTGCTTCTACTTTACTAAAAACGTTTTATTTAGTTTACCTTAATTCATACTTGTAGAGATAGAATTTTGTAATTGATTTTTACTGCTTTTGTGGTGTGCTTGAGTTTTGGAATTTTTTTTACACTAATGTACTAAAGAATACCATCTAAAATATGCAGAATTTAATAGATTGATTTAATCAAACTTTGATTTTGTTCCAGTAGTGCAATTTGGCAGAGAAATTGAGAAAAAAAATATTTCGGAATTCCTTATTATTTTCACTAATAGATTAAAAATGAAAAAGTTAAAAAAATAATCTAAGTTAGAAGGTTCTATTAATAACGAATAAAACTATATACACTTTGTAAAATTATACATATTTTTAAATCAACTAATGAAATAATATATAGATTATGTAATAAAAGTTTGTTATAACTCGACAATGCGATCTTTCGTCCAATCTGAGCCAAGGATATTATGATATGTCTACTAATTTTAATTATTTACATTCAGAAATATGTCTTTATCTAATAATATTTTTTTGTATTTTTCTAAACAAAATTCTAGTTTTTTCCAATGGCTACCTATATACAATGTTTTTTTTTATCAAAATTAAATCCTGATTCAACAGAAGAAATGGTGGATTTGATCAATGTAACGCCACTGACAAAATATTTATGGAATACTGTTCTTTAAACAATAGGGATGATGAATTTAATATATGAAATTGAGGGCCACAAGATCGAATTATAAGTCAAAAATGACATCGAGATTACCATTAGTTATCAGAATGAAATTATTCGACGCTTTTTATTGTCTATATAAAAACGGTCTTCAAGTTCAAAGTACATAAAAAAACTCCTAATCTAAAATAAATAAGGTCATGCATTCAAATTTCATTAATAATACTTTAATTGATAGTTCAAATGGACAAAACCTAAAAACACTACTTTTTGTATTATTACTCTCTATTAAATAGCTCTTAATACAAACATATTTTATTGAAAATAATTTCCTTTAACGGAATTGTTCTCATTTAAATTTGCTAGAATACTTTCGAAAATATAGCGTAAATTTAGTTTTGAAATATAGTTTAGATAATCAAATATTCACTTCAAAATTCTTCTCCATAAAGATTTTTGTCCCAAACTTTTTTTTAAATTAAATTTTTGTAAGATTTTATAGTGAAATTTATTGAAACTACATGATGATGTCCTCAGTTATTGTGTCTTCTTACATATGA
>JAPMOR010106407.1:37140-62767 GCA_026543865.1 Argiope aurantia
GGGTATGAAATTCAAAGACTCATTAAAATTCATAGATTCAATTTTTCGCCAGTTTCAATTAATCTTATTTAGGTTCTTCTTATACGAAGTAGGAAAAATGACATTGATGCAACATTTTAAAAGAAATCAAATTTCAGCTGAAGTGGTTTAAATTCTGTAATACTACCATAATTAGAACGAAAATTGTTTAGTTTAAAAAAATCCTCATCTCTTTGTCCTAAATAAAATAAAAACTTTATTTAACCCTTTTACAATGTATAGGCTTACCTCTCCTTTAAATGATAAACATCCTTCCCTAACCGTATCTATAATATCAATGAAAATTGCTACTTGTAATTTTCCACATCCTGTAGTTTTGAACTATTATTAACCACAATATTCTCATCCAAAAATTGATTGCTTCTTGAAATCTATTAAAATTTAATTTCCCGCCTGATTCATTTTGTCTCTTTTAACTTCTTTTTGTTTCTTTTTTCTTATTTTGTTTCCCCTGTTATTTTTTCCGCTTTGAGTTTTGTTCGAAATCAATTGAAATATAAACTGGTCTGTCTGGTAATGTAAGGAATTTAGCTATTATTTTCTTGCTATTTTCATATAAATCTAAAGATATTTTATAATTTTAGACAGCGTTTTTTACATTATTACCATTATTATAGTGTTTGCCTCATGTGTCATCAAAGTCTTCTTCCTTACTGAACTGTATGTATTTTAAAGCCAGACATTTTACCATTCTGTAAGCGGCTTATTTCGTGATCTGATCCCCATTCCGTCTTACAGGTCGCATGGATTCACACGGACAAACACACCCTCCTCACCCTGCACGACCGTGTAATCACGCGCAACAGTCGCTACAGTATTAGCCACAACAGTTACAGGACTTGGTGGCTCACCATCAAGGACGTCGAGGAATCCGACAGAGGAGAATTCATGTGCCAAATCAATACATCTCCCATGATGAGCCAGAGCGGCTACCTGGACGTCGTTGGTAAGTATCATCTTCATAGCACTTATAATAATCTAAGCTCGTATAATTTGCTACAGTATGCTTCATATCTCCTTTAGGCCATTTCAACAAACCATGCTATTTTGATGGTATAATATGTAATAGAGTCTGTCCGTCTATAAGTTAAAGTGTAGAATGTTTTGCAATTTTATGATAACTGGTGGTCTTTTATCATTCTCTTAATGATTTTGGAATCACAAAAGCAGTTCTTAAAAAATAATGTAAAATAATCTAGGAATGTATAGTCTTATTGAATTTTTTTTATGGAAAGTAACAAGACTACAATAATTGTTGGGGAAATGCTGACTGAAAGATCGCAGATCCGATACACGATTCTATCGAATGTCCACAGTATATTGGGGAACATCACAGGTTAAACACGTGGTCAGTCAAATAGTATTTCACTGTTGAAATATAGATGTTTCAAGCTGTGTGGCTGATTCAGAAGTCGGTTTTCTTATATGATCAATCAGATCAAAATTGCAAGGTTCATTTTTCTAATCTTGATATCTTGAAAATGAGCTTTCATAAAGGCGAAAACTAACATTGACTTTATATTCATTATTATTGACATTATATCTCAAAACATATGTCCAGACACTTTATAAAATTTATTTGAAAATGAGTCTGCGGAGTTTCATTAAACGGTAACAGTTTTACTATCACATTATTGAATCTGTAGTCAGAGATAACGTAGGTGTAAAGAAATTAAGAATATATCATAATTAAATTTTATATTTCATTATTTTATTTAATTATATTTCATTAAATTTTCAAATCACACTTTTTTAATATATAATTTAACGAATTCGTCAGCTTTATAATTAATTATCTAAGTTTGAGCTTCAAATGTAATAACGTTTATAATGGGCATTATTTGTAAATTCGTAGATAGAATTAACGTCTCGACAACAACAGCAACAATTATAGTTATAACCGGCTGCCTGAGTTTTTTTTATCATACTTTTCTTATGCAAAAATAGCCAATCTATTTTCGTTTGAAATTTCTTCAGAAGTTCCTAAGATAACATCTGTAACTATATCTGTATTCTATACATGCACTTGTTAGAACCCCAAGAAAGTAATAGGTTTTGTCCTCTTCATAAGAGAAATTAACTTTCTAAGGATTCGATGACGTATTTAATTGTAGGTTGAAAAATGTCATACAGAGCTATAAGCAGCCCTTGTTAGATGAATGCAAGTTATTGATATGAAATTTGTTCTTGTGCAAATAGTGGTAAGATGTATAAGCTTATATATATTAGTCCATTCACATGTCTCTAAGAATTCTTTTCTGACAGAGTTGAAGCTTTTTTATATTACCAATAAAAGCATTTTATTTACTGGAAGTGTTTGTATGAAGGTATCACTGAAAGCTCAGATTTTCCATTTTTTAAAAATAATTACAGTTGTCAATTTTGAATTAATTTTCTAACACTGTATTTTTATGCAGTTTTAGAACTAAACATATTGTATAGGACCAATATTTATTAAAATGAACCTGGGATTAATTTTTCTAAGCCTTATAGATATACAATTAAGAAGAGCTCTATATTATAATCACGCTGTAAAAATATCGACACTTAGAGATAAATAATATTCTGTGTTACAAATATAGAGTGGAAAACCTCTCTAAACTTTGTCTTTCAGCTAATTTCGACACCATCAAAGAATGTCATGTACATTCAAATGGAGGAACGTTTTAAATGACAAAAAAAAATTATATTTTATATTATTTTAGTGTATAAATGATAAATTATGAATGTCCACAATTCAATAAGCCTATTAAAAAGTTTCAAAAGTAATAAAAGTTGAAATAAAAAATGTTAAAAATATTGCTAAGAAAAATGACCGAGTTAAGAAGCTTTGAGTTTAATTATTTTATGCCAATCAACGAGAGATATGAATTTTAAGCCTTTTCTATGACCATCTGAACAGAAATCAGTTTGTTGGTTGAATTGACTGTTAGATATAAGAAATGTTCAAAATAATAGTTAAAATCTGAGATTTTTGTATGATTATAGCAAATAAAAATTTCTTTAGACAAAATTTTGTTATATCTTTTAATTTCACTATTCGCCTTTGTAGACATTTAAAACAATTAATCTTACAATGTGTAATTTTTAATGAAGCGTTTTATGTATTTCTTATAGCTATATTATAATTCGTATTTCTTATTGTTACTCATGACCCAATAAACATAAATGACCTCAACAGATATATATAAGTTGAACTATTTGTTAAACTATTTATAAGTTGATTATTGTGAAAGATGATTTGATTTAGCTTTAAATAAACATAGATAAACATTATAGACCTACCTACTTATATAAATAGTAAAATAATACATTAAATCAAATGCATATACCTTTAGTAGAAAGAAACAAATAAAGTGAATCTTGTTTAAGTGAGTAAATTAATTGTATTAATGGTAGGTGGTATTTAAATTTCTTTATAAAGGAGATGTCCTTAATGTTTGATAAATTAAAAAAAAATTGTAAAACTCAATCCAACTTGGACGATATTATAGATTACTCTCCAACAAAGGATGTGCTATAATTAATATTGCAATTTTGATATTGCATTTATTAGCGCATACCATAAAGTTTGTAGTCTGAAAATACTATAAATCGATAATAAAATATATAAAGAAATCAAGAATATTGTGAAATTTCCCTCCAATAAAAACAAAATTATACCCTATATTAATTATCTCATGTTGAACACTTGATTCATAGCATCATAAATAAGTAAACATATTCAAAATTTTTAGCCATTAATTACTTTAATTTTAAGAAGTTAAAAATAATATTCGACAAAATGTATTTCTATTCTTTAAAATATAATCAATATTTTTTTAAAGTAGAATATATGCTCGTACTAATAAATACATCAAAAAATGAAATAGTTTAAAAAATTATCATGTAATAATATCATTTCGTATAATTCATTTTCACTTTAGTAGTATATGATATCTATTATTCTAGTCAATATTTAGAAAGTAAGTTAATATCGCGACGGTTATAACTCATTAATAAATAATTACTGACATCTATTTATAAAATTAAAGTGAGAGCAGTATTTGCATTAAAAAATATGTCTGCATTATGATAGAAAGCTTTTCTATGTTAATTTTATTTAAAAAAAGGAAAATATTTTATGTATTAATCTAATGGTGTCTGGCAATAAAAAACCTAATATAAAAGAAATAGTCGAAGTTTTCAATATTTCCCTTTGAGCATTCGACCATTTCTGTTTCAGAAAAGCAGCAATAATTTTATTTTAAAATTTTATATGATCATCAAAACGTATGACTGTTCCGAATTTAACTGTTGGCTTGTTCTATAACTACTAAAATAGATAAGCATATTTCAGGAGATATAAATTCACGAGGAACTTTTAAAGAAAATAATAATTTAAACTTAAAAATTATTATTCTGAATATAATATTCGATTTTATTCTGCTTCAGAAATTATGTTTTCTGTATATTCTAATAATACAGTTAGCTATTTTCCATGCTTTGCCAGTCTTAACTGCATCTGAATAAAATGCATAAATAACAGTGGATTGCTGAAATACATTAAAAAAATATATCTTGATAGGAAATGTGTAGATAATAATAACTAAGATATAAGAAATAAAGTATTTCCAATGAATTATCCAATTCTAGTAGGCATCAGAAATGAATTTTATGAAAGTGCACATAATTCACTCTTTTCTTATTTCTTATATTTTTGGTTTTCATTTTTTAATAATATAACCAGCATATTTTTATTCTCAGATTATTTTTTCCTTTCATTCTTTCACCATTTTTATGCCGCAAACGATTAAGTCTTATATTCTAAAAACTGCGACAGTTTTTCTAATGTTCATGCTAATGGCTGTTTAACGCAGACGATTTTATCATGTGTCATTTACTGATATGATTACGCAAACTCAACGAGCGAAGAAACCGAAATGACGAAGAAAAAAAATCTCATTTGATTTCCATTTGAAGCAACAATAGTGGATAGATCAAGAAAAAGGTGGGGAAAAAATAATAAAATAAACCATAATTCATTCCGTAGCATAAAAATGGCCTGGCGCCCTGCTGATGACAAAAGGGATAGATAGTATTATTGGAGATAATGCCTTGTGAATTAGAATCGTTACGTCAGTCAGTAAGTTGACCGTTTCTAGAATTAATTTTAAGCTGGTAAAAAACGCTAGCAATTTTCTGCTTCTCTACTTTAGTTATTTTTTAAATAAATTGAAAACCGTTATGTATTTAAAAAAAAGAATTTTTCTGTTTGTAGTGTTACTTTACTGATAATAAACTTTCAAGTGCCTTGTAGAAAATTTTCTAAACTTCAAAAAAAAATCGTGACTGCTTAGTGTTAAAAAGTTTCATAATAAATAGAATTCCGGATATATTTATTATTAAGTATAATATAATTTCTTAATTAGTTGAAAGTAAAAATAATAAATAACTGGCAATGAATTCATTGTCATAAATAGTATGGAACTGAAATCAATTTCTCTATCAAATTTTCAAGCATCAGGCTCATCTAGCTTATAAAAATTAAAATTGTAGTCGCGTTTGTAATACAAACCATAACTGACTATTATGATATCAGAGACAGCGCCCTCTGAGGTCTGGTTGCGCAATGACTCAGTTCAAATCCAGAAATGGCATGCACTGCATTCTTTAATCCATGCTCTTATATATGCATCTAAAATTATTCTAAACTTTTATGTATAAATTGTCTGTATTTAACTTGTAAATAAATAGCTGTTACATTAATTCGAACTTTTTTCTGAGCCCTTTAACGACTCTAAAAAATAAATCAATTGATTAACTCAAATGATAAACTAATTGATAATTGAGCTCTGAAAATATTAGGACATTTTCCTCTAAAATTCACAAATCTAGAAATTTAAAAATTCTTGTATCGTACACATGAATTACACAGTATCAATTTAATCATGGAATCCTTCGAATAACTTGCATCGAAAAAGACAATAAAAAAACTTGCAGTTAAACGTCAAATGTCCCAATCAAATGGTTCATGTAGCAGTGACGCCATTGAACTTTAAAATTACAAAATCATACTACTATCCAGAATAATTAGTAGTTGTATGAAAAGAAATGCTTAAATAATCCTTTCCTTGAGTATTTTGATAACATTTCAACTCTTTTTGGGGAAATTAATTTAATAAATATAATTTTATTAGTGAATTAAAAATAAATATTATTTTTATTTGAATTAATTATTTTTAAAGTTTTAATCTTTAAATAATATAATATTTATTATTATAAATCATCGTTTAAAACTCAAAATAACATATCTCAATTTTCAGAATTTTCACAAATGTAAGAGAAGACTCAATTTTTCATTAAAAGTAACAAAAAATTCAATTTTTTTTTTTCTTTAACATCTGGCATAAATGTGAAACCGTTTACTCATATCAGCTGCTAAATAAAAAAAGTTAGTTTTGTTATTGGTTGAAAAAAATTTAATATTTTATTCTTGTTTTAAAAATTTGTAATCACATTCTGGAATCAGGGAAGGTAAATGTAAATTTCAGATTAAACAAAATGTTTTGATAAATACGACATGCGTTATTAAATCAGATATACTAAACATTTCTAAGCATAAACTATTACACCTTGTTATTGTCTAAATATTTTTAAATTATTTATACATTGATATTTCATATGCATATATTACTGCTATCATAATTTCTTATTGGAATTGTACTTGAAATTACAACATAGGCAAGATTCCTGATTTCATTTCCTATTCTACTAACACAATAACCGAATGTGCATTTATGTTGACTAGTTGAATAAAGAAATATGAATGTTACTAATAACATTCGGCATGAAGACAGCATTCTAAATTTAATTTTTCTTAATATCCGTGCTTTTGCATGTAGATATGTAGAAAATAAATCCACTCTCGACTTTATTTTCAAATTAGACACAGAAGCATAATTTAGAAAGAAGGTTAGAATTTTAAAATTTATTAATTTAGTTTAATCTTTTCTAACATATATACAGTTCTTTTAAATAAGGAGTTCACATTATGAATTAACATTATGAACTTGTCCAAAATTTCAAATCGAAATAAGTTTCTAAAAATTAAACCACGTGCTAAATAATGTCAATTTACCTAATAGTGTCTTTAATTTATTTGTTTCACATGTATACAGAAGACATAAAGAGCTTATGTATGCATATATAATCTAAAATTTTGGAGAAATCTTCTTTGATTCGATTCAAATTTTCAACATAGTATGCAAAAATCATAGGAAATTCCATCACTCTAATTTGTTACATTCTTTTATATTTATTGCATTTCACACAGTCAGTAACAATACCAATGTAATTTTGTGCATTCAGTGATATCTAATGCATGGATATTTGTCATAATCTGAAAATTAAGTTTCTCACAATTGCTTTACTTCGCACGCAAGTAATAAAAACTGCCGCATCTTCAAATTTTCTTTTGTATAAAAACTCCTTCCTTTTAGCTATTCTTTGCGATCGATTATTCTTTTATGCAAAATATATCGTACTAAATAATATGACGCAAATATTTTACAGCTAGCTATCCTCCCTATTTTATATGGGTTGAATTGACCCATTTTTGAAATTCACTGCATTATGGATCCCCAGTACTATAATGCAGACGTCCTGCATTATGTAAACCTCAGACATGCGTATATCTTTATTTTAAGCCACTTTATGGAGTTAAAGATAAATGTTTTATGACAAGAACGTAAAGTAATATTTTACTATACTGAATAGAGCCATTTCATTGCATACAACGTTAGTTTAAGAATTGGAGACGTTTTAAAATTCATGTGAAAGTCAAAAGATAGTAATTTTATAGTTAAAGTATTTCGTTAAAAAAATTCACCCTTTTTTATTTTGTATCTGATTTTATTAACATTATAGCCGAATTATTTCCTTAAATAATTCTTATTGTTATTTTACATCTGATTTTCATCGAGTATTATTTTTTTGTATTCATAGTGTAAAATTTAAAGAAGTTCAATGTCAAAATGTTAATTTTAATGAATCGTCTCTATAGATACTGACTAAGGAATTATCCATATGTGTTTATTAGGCGGTCAGTAAATATATATTTATTTATTTTTTATTGAACACCCACACTAATCAGCCTACCTGATTGGAGGTAAGATCCATAGTGGTTCAATGGGAAAATCATAGGCAAAACCACATTCCATACGTGTCTACTCTAAAACAGGGTTGATGATTGATTACATAAAATAACAAAAATATAATTATAAATAGTTTACTTAATGGTAAAAAAAAATTAAAAAACTTTTGCGAACCGCCAAGAGCAAATATTTAAAAGCTTGAATCAGTGAACATAAGAATTCAAAAACTCAACATGAATGAAATGACTCAAGGATGAAATTTTACATATGGTTTTTATATCTGAACTGAAATTGTGCATTATATTTTAAGCGGGATACATTTTTGAATAATGCGTCTGTTTTTTCGTCAAAGAGCAAACATGAAGATGATAATTCAACAAACGTAGTTATCTATATAAAAAAATTAAAAAATAAAGTGTTTAAAAAAATATATCGAAATTGCAGATTTGTATCTCGTTTTGGACATCAAACCAAAAAAAAAAAAGGAAAAATATATTTGAATTTTCTTAATGGTAGAAAGCTGAACATATGACTTGAATTATTGCAGGATTACACGAAAAAACGGAAGAGAGAAATATCTTTGTGGTTTGCAGAATATATAAGGATTGATTCCCTAGATTTGCATTCTATTTTGGAGTAATATAAAAGACATTAAAAATATACATTGTAATTTTGAATCGCAGGTAGAAAACTAAAGCTATCCCTATCCCACTTCCAAAACTTTTGCACATGTAGAGTACAGAATTATTTAATTATTTACTTTTAGTTAGATGCAAATTTTAAGTTACATTTCACATTGTCTCTGAAATAGATATGATGAATATGTAGCATCCTGTATCGTCTTGTGTTATTATACGACTGCGTTAGGAATGCATTGTAATGGGGAAAATGCTAATTTACTGCTCTATATAATTATTGCAGTTCCCTCAAATTTGGTCTCCATGTACGATGTACACTTTTTTTAATATTCGTCCTATCCTCAAAACATATTTTATAAAGTTTTTTTCTGAACTGTATTCAGAGTTCTTATGAAACTTTATTTCAACTTGTCAATAGACTAAAACTTTTGACTATGAAGAATCTGTAATAACTGTGGAAACGAAAACCGCAACTCTCGTGATATTTACTGAATATATAGGATCTCTAAAAGCATATGTTGCTTTTTTGTCATAAATTCATGAATAAAGATAATAATGCGAGAAAGTTTGTTATGATAGAGCAAATCTCACCATTTTCAGTCACAATACAAAGCATTTTCGATATAGGAACTTGATAGTTAATGTCCCTTATTGTCAATTTATCTATCTATATCTATATCTATACTTATAATAAAGCTCAATGTGTGTGTGTGTGTGTGTGTGTGTGTGTGTGTTGGCGCTCTACAGACCAGACCATTCAACCTACAGCTACCAAATTTGGCACGTGTATACCTTGGAGGCCGGGAATGTGCACCTGGGGGTTATTTTTTCGAATTTTTAACTAGAATTTTATTTATTTAAAAATTAAGCGAAATTTTGACGTGTTTCTGCTATAACTGCCGAAAATATTACCGCACAAAAAAGATTTTTACATGAAGTTAAAGATAAAAAATTTATCTTTTAAATGATACTACTGTTTTAATCTTAAAATTAAATTTCTATTTTTAATGAATTTTTAAATAAATATTTTAACTATGTTTTTCAATAATTTTTTTCGTCAAAAATAAAAATGAGGATTAAGCACGTTTCGCATTCATGAGAAAAAAATAGCTTTTTTCAAAGTGTTGCCATCACATTGATTAAAGCTCTAACTGAAAATAAATTAAATCTTTTTGGAAATGAAATCTGCAAAATTATAATTTTCGGCAAGTATCTGTAAGAAATGAAACAAATATGAAATATTATTTTTTCTAAAAAATAAATTCAAGAAAAATTATTTTATGATCTTTTACACTCTCTATACTGTTTATTCAGTCCCGGATCCATTTTGATATTTAATGACTCATAAAATAATGAAGATGTAAACAAACTTATGGCATTTATTGATGGAATAACTCATATTTTTTCCTTTTTAGGTTTGAATATTTTTACTTTTGTAAATATCGTCTGAGCGTGTTTTTAATTTCAGATAATTTCATTTTCCAGTCTAAATATCTGTACTTTTCTAAATATCGTCTGCTTATTAATTGCATTTTTCTCTCTTTTGTTTTTGGCAACTATTGAAATGTTATGTTTACTTTTGATGGGTTTCTTCTATGTAGTACTTTTGTATGTGATGTTTTATTCGATCGGATATTAAGGAGAATGCATACACCACAAGAGAAAGCACAGATTTTATGGTGGTTATAGAGTTAATTTCCAATCAACTAAATCACTGACTTTTAAGAGTTAATTTCAAATCACTTAAACTGACTGATTTATGAAGATTTGAATATCACTATTCAATAAAAAATGGATAATTTTAGATTTTTCATCGATCGTTTCAAAGAAAATACGCCAATAAGCGCGCAGGTTTCTGAAGATTAATTGGCCTAAGATTATGAAAATGGTGAGTTTTTCTAAATTTTTAACATTTAAAACTTCATAAATAAGTCTTAGTTGATCGTGGAAAATAGAAACTTTCATTCATTTATTTAAAATTTGGTGTGTCCAGAATATTTATCAGAATATGATACCTTACTGCATTAAATTTGACTTCATAATTTTTGAAATATAATTATAAGCAGGAACAAAATATTATTATTCATTTCATTTCAATCCTTTTGAAAGCAAAACTAAAAACTGAATTTTATACTGAATCTCAGAAATTTTTGTTCAATTATTGTTTGAGATATTACATAAACTATGAAAAATATTTTGTAGTTAACATAAGACTTAAATACCGAGCGATTCTGTTTGCAATACTCATATTCCATAATAATAATAATTAATAAATAACAATAAAGATGATTAATAAAATGAAACGCTTGGTTTTATTAAAAAATATCTTAATATTAATTGCAATTTCGTCATTCACATTTTTAATTAAAGTTGAAGTTTTACCGGAAATGGCAACAAATTAGCAAAATATATATAGTAAATTGAACGAAACGATCTAAACAATATAGGTTTGGTGTGACTATCAAAATTTGAAGATTAAAAATGTTTTGTTTGAGAATCCTTTAAGAGACCAGTTAATTAAAATATTTAATTGAAAATTGTAACGAGTGGTAATACTGGCGAACCGGCTGGTCGCCAAAGGCGGCTAGTAATTAATAAAAAAACCCTTTTCAAGCGTGACCAAGCGTGATTCATCGCTTCTGTCTCTACTCTTCTTTAAAATTTTATGCCAGTCATATATTTTTATCTCTGAAGAATAGTTGTTTAAATTTTCATTCAAAATTTTTGTAATATTTCAGCAGGAATTACATCTGTTTAATTCTTACGGCATCTATATAAATTCTTACACATATGCACATTTAACTTCATAATGACAACAGCCATAGTCATGAAAATGGTGTCTAAATATTGTAAAATGGCAACATATTACGTGAGAGTTATATGATGCGTGTTACTAGCCAAATTATAAGGTTAGTGCTATCTGTTAGAATACGGGGAAATGGCAGTTGCATAGTGCAGAAGTTATCAATATAGCGCTAAAAGACACTGTATGCCCATTAATGCAAAAAATAAAATGCGCATTTGTTTTTCATGATTTCCCGTAATTCAGCGAAATGAAACTTGTTAGAGATTTAAGAGCAAATTAATTATCACCGGAGGTTAATAAATCAGATTTACCGTATTTTTATAACTAAGAATGCTCATTTTTTGTAATTATTCTTTATGATAAATCAGCCCTTGTTGCGGAATTAATTACATTTCGTTGAAACTAAGTATTTGGAAAACTGCTATAATCAGGATAGAAAAGAGAAATTTTTTCTGGGAATTAATTGCGAATGCTTTATATCAAAAACCTTATTTTGTGACTTTTGCAATAAATTTGCAATAAATAAAGTAAATTGCCAATTTACTTTCGCAACAAATCATAAGCTTGTAGAAACGACTTTATAACTGTTTAGCAACAGTTTCAATACATTATAGTTTCTCGAATGTATAAATTTCAAAACTAAATTAATTAGATCTATCGCCTTTATTTTATATTTAAGAACATTTTTTTTTTGTAATTATTCTTTAGGATAAGGCAACTTTTACTGTAAAATGCCATCCTTTTCTTTGGAACTAAGCTCTTGGAACACCATTATTATCAGAATAAAGTAGAGGGAAATATATTTCTGGTAATTACGAATGTTTTGTATTAAAATTGTTTCTTTGTAGTTGCAATAAGTTAAAACAACTCGCTTTTGCAGCAAGTGGCAGTTGTCAAGAAGTTTTCGCATTCCGTGGAAACAAAACCCTTAGAGATATTATTTACAAACACAATCAGCAATTTTCTCTTATAATAGGGGGGAGGGGAGCTTGTTTTCCGCATTTTTGATATATTGCCTTTTGAACTATTATAGATGTTTCTTTTTCTATTTTTTTCTGTACACATTTCGAAACTTTCTTTTTTTTTTAAGAGCTTGGCGATTCATCCAAATCTCATATCAGAATTGTTTTGTCGGCTGGAATACTTTTCATTTATTATCCCTGTAAATAATATACGTCAGAAATAAATGGCTGTAACTAACAAATATTTTTTGTTGTTACAGTTGTAGTTACAACACACAGAATAGGATTTATTTAAGTCATTACGTTTATGAGATATTGCATTTACATGTATGCCAAAGTACAGACTGACAGATGGCCAAATCTTTCACAAACTTGGTTCAAAATTCGATAAGAATCTATATTGTAGATGTCAAACCAGTGTATTAAATTTTTTTCTACATAACTCCTTAAATTTTGGAGAGTTACATGATTGAAGTTCACTTATAAACTAATAACTAGGCAAGAAAATTGCCTCAAAAGGGAGTTTGCATAAAATTTGATATATATCTATAAATCCACCGACAAAGTTTCATCCTTCTAGATGAAAGTGGTCAGAAAGACTAACTTACTGACAGATAGAAAATCTGAAATATTGAGATTTTTCAAAATCTAGAATTGAAAGTTTTCACAATTACAATATTTCCTCTCAACTTCTTTTACTAGAAAGTAATAAACATCAATTTTTAGTCAAAGCAAGCATTTATATGAGTCAAACTATCAGGATTAAATTTTTAATTTTATTTTAACAAATTAAAGAAAATAAAATAAATCATCTGAAGCATAACGTTTTTAAATGATTACAAGTATTGAACAGCACTACAGCTAAACTAAACAATCACATGACTAGTGGCCTTACAGCACAGAACTCAAGTTCAAGTAATTGGAAAAATAC
Organism: Argiope aurantia; assembly: GCA_026543865.1. NCBI lineage: Eukaryota > Metazoa > Arthropoda > Arachnida > Araneae > Araneidae > Argiope > Argiope aurantia. Next base: position 50,652 of record JAPMOR010106407.1, read on the forward strand.
AATAATACGAACTAAATAATATTTTCTCTTAACGAGGTAAAGAAGCCACATATTCAAATACAATTTTATAATCGATTCTAATACCATTTTATAACCGTTATCTATAATCGTCTATAATCCAATTTTATAATCGATATCTATAATCGTTTCTACTGCAATTTTATAATCAACATCTATATTGATTCTAGTACAATTTTATAATCGATATGTTTAATCGATTCTAATACAAATTTATAATCGATATGTTTAATCGATTCTAATACAATTTTATAATCGATATGTTTAATCGATTCTAATACAATTTTATAATCGATATATATAATTAATTCTAATACAATACTGTAGGAGATATCGATTTTCGGAAGAAAATAAGATAGCCTTAAAATTTTGAGCAAACTCATATCAACTTTGAAATATTTTACATTTAGAAAAGAATAAGAAATCAAATTTTTCGAATACTTTAAAGAATTATCACAGAAATATAAAACGCAAATATACGAAAGTTCACTCTTTATGCCTTTTATAGCTGTAATTTATTTGTGACATTCTATTGGAAATATCTCCGAAAAATAAGTATTGAAAGACTAGAAAAATATTTCCTCTGTAGTCGTGTAATTTACCGCCCCTGTAACGATTTTCTTTAGCGTCTTATTTCATTTTATTATGGCTGTTTGCTTACTCGGGCTCTTATTTTTTTTCTGGACATATAAAGCGTTTGCTGGTCTGAACTCTGTTCAGAAGAAATCTGGTATTATTCTTAAAGGCTTTAAGAAATTCTGAGTGACGGAAAATTTGGAAATACTTGATGACATAACTCATGTGATGGAAAAGGGGCGAGTTTACTTACGGAATAAATATTGGCACAACTAATGCATTCTCAAATAAATGGTTGATTAAAAATTCTTAAGCGAAAAATACACAGTTCTGTATCATTTCTGGAAACCGGTAAAAATAACAAGTACTCATAAATGTGACTTTGGTTAGCAAATATGAAGTTTTAAATATTTGTTTAATCCAATTTAAGAGAAGAGGAGTAATTTGCTTTATTTTCGTTTCAATGAAATTTCTTGAGAGTATTTATTTAATCAATGAATATTTTCCATATTTATATTAATTAATATTTTCTTATAAAATGTTCGGGACTTGAATAAAATTAATGTAAAGAAATTATAAATATTTTATTAATTTATTAAGGAAATTCAATTACTTCATTCATTATTTAAAGATAAAGGTATTTTATTCATTTAAAAGCATAATTTGAATAATTGACTTTTAATGATTCTTTCCTTTCATTCAAGATACTGGTATTTTTTCTCATGTGATTTATATTTAACTACCTATTTTCGTTCAGAGAAAAATAATCAGACCTTTTTACTGCCACACAGACATTTACTAAAAGTAATCAAAATAGATATTTATCTTTATTTTTTAAAGTATAGATAAATTTATAAGAAATTATGCAATGACGCATTTTATGTCTAAAGATTCTAAAACAAAAAGAGACAGTTAAAATAATGGGGCTAATTTATGCATCCGATCTGGAATTTTTCTCGAAAAATGTCTGGGGCTTATGAAGTTAATGGAATACGAAAAATTAATTGTGACAGTTAAAATCATGGTAATTAGATTTTAAAAGGGTGAGAAAAATTCAAACTTTACATTACTTCTATTTTAAGTAAAAATGCTTTTAGAACTGAATTTAAGCGGGGAGAAAAAAATTAATTCTAAAAGTGGAATTTTACTAAGGAAAAATTAATAAAAAGAATGTTGAAGTTAAAATGACAAGCCCCAGTATTGTTCAAAGAGCTGATACGAATAAAAGAAACTTTTAATGGAGCATTGAATCGCAAACTATGCTTGGACCACGGAATTAACAAAAATACCTAAGCCGTTGTTGTTGTTGAGATTATAGTAAATAGATGTCAAAATATTGCTGATTGTGTCTGTTAGTTCTGTAGATTTTATAAGTAAATTTCAAGTTAATATAAGTTTTTAACAAACATCAGCAGCAGGTGAAGTGTTTGAGAATATGTCTGGAATTTCTGTTTTTATATTGCCATAGATTATGCAATAATGCTAGACATTTTGAATTCGGACAACATGTTTAGTATTTTGGTTGACTATTTAATTCAATTTTGTCAAGAGAAATATAACTATCGTTTTAACCAATTTTGCTGATATCGACCCATTTATAAATTCTAAAAACCCTAGACAGATATAGCGAAATAAGTATTTACAAAAAAATGTTCCCTAAAGGAATATCCAGGTAACGTTCTAAGCAATAAGAAATGATAGTCGTAGAGGATTTTCGAATTTTTGCGAAATCCATAAGCCAGTGTGCGTCATTTGTTTGTCTATTTGGAAATAGTCTGCAAACTATAGATGATATGTAAAATAACTTTTCAAGGGAAATCGAAAAAAAAAACATTAAAATGAACTAAACAGTTATAGTAATTTTTTTGACAAATGAAAATATTTTCTTTTAAAAATGCAACCCATATAATTTTTCTAATATATAAAAAATATGCATATATATATATATATATATATATATATATATATATTTACTAAATTTACTAAATCAAATGAAAGTGGTTCCTCCAAACCCTTCTTACATACTCTCCAATAAAAGTTTATCTTACTTTCCTCCACATAAAACAACCTTGGGTTAAGATCGCGAATTCATTGCATGCCATTGACAAAGGATAGTTACGGAATATAGATCTTCCTCGGGGATCATCTATTGATACAAAAATGTATCGTTATCGATTAATTTAATGATTGTTTAAATTAATCGTTGCAGTCATACTATAACATACTGAATTTCATTAATCTAAATTATTACGTTTATGATTTATTGTGTTTACCAGTATTCAAAGATTTCAGACAGTTAACCGTTTGAGGACTTTAATTTAAAATGTGATAAGAATCTATATTCTAGATGCTTAGCCTATGCACCAAATGTTATCTACCGAGCCCTTTGCGTTTTGTAATTATCGAATTCACTTGTACTCGGGCAGTGAAATTGACTAATTTCCTGTGAATGGATTTCGTTCAAATTTTTATAAAAATCTGCAAATTTCAATCCTAATCCATATACCACATTTATGTCATCTAGTTCAAAACGTTTCTGAGTTATTATGTTCTAAGGCAGAAAAACGTAATGCCGAAATTTCATTTTTCGGACACATGGAGGTTTTAAACGTGGCGATTCGTAAAAATCTTACTCTGTGCTTAGTATACAGAGAATAAAAATGAAGGTTAGAATGATGATACACACGAAGATGAACAATATTTGTAAAACATATTAAAGCTGTAATATTCTCAGATTTAAACAGAAATCATTGGCAACGTTTAAGTGATTCACTTAATGAATGTAAAAGACTTCATTAAGTGAAAGTTATTTTTTTATTGTGTATGTGACTTCATTAATTAGTATTCTTCGTGTAATATCATTAGTATTAATTGGACATAGATATAATATCTTTGATATTGAATCAGTGGTTTAGTTCTTAGTATAGAATCCTTGCTTTAGTATTATCGGTATAGTTTCTTGCTTTAGTAATCTTGTTATAGTATCCTTGGTATTGATATAGTACTCTTGGCATTGCATTCTTGATTTAATATTCTTGGTATCGTATCCTTGATATTGCATCCTGGTTTAGTATTCTTGGTACAATATTCTTGATGCCACTATCTTTGATATAGTATATTTTACATACTATCTGTGATATTGTATTCTTGGTATAGCATCCATGATACTGTATATTTGGTATTTTACTCCTCTTTGGGTAGGATTCATGGATTACGAGTATCAATCCACATTTTAATTATATCAACTGATTTCTGTTTTGTGTAAGAATCTATTCTCGAATATTACTTTGTTATACTAATTATCGAACGTTATGAAATTAATAAACGTAATACACTAAACTCTCTCCGCTTATAGCAATTACATTATCTACGACTTCAATAAAAGAAACTATGGTACAAATGAATCAATTGAAGAAAACTCTATTATTGTAGGAAAACCAATCTTCAATAAATATTAATTCTTTTAAAGTGGAAACCCGGAAGACTGAAAAATAATCCATTCGACGAGATGATTTACTATACATTTCATATTTATTCATACATTGCGTCACATTGCAAATATATCTTAAGAAATATATTGCAAAAGATTAAACTTCTTGGACTTTCTTATTTAGCGAAATTAGAGCAGTTTTTGTAATATTTTGTGCTGACACTATTTGCTTTTTATTAATCATTCAGACCTTTTCTACTTAAAAAAAGAAAAACAATGTCATATGTTTTGACTTTACTTTTTACTTATTCATTACATTGTTTTGAAGTCCAGCTGTTTCTATTATTGCATTCATTTTTGAAATTTCATTCAAAACTATATTCCGAAATTTGTAGAGCAGATTTTTTATGAATATGAAAAAATTATGTATATGAACAGTTACAAACAGTTTTCCGCCATATGATAGGTGTAATATACCTAAAACGTGCTCTAGATCTATAATATCCAAAGTAAAAAGCAAATATTTATTGTTTTTATACTAATTATTTTTATACGACTAATTGCATTTCCTGTTTATATACACTGTCTAAGTTGCAATCAAAAATACAACTCTAAATAAATTCGTAATTGTTTATTCTCTCTCCATATATATTTTCCATCATCAAATATAGCATATCATTTTTATAACAATATTTCACGTCCTAAGACTCTAGGGTATCAGAATCAGAAATTCAGTACAAAATCATAAATATCAAACTCTCCATTTTGCTCTAAAAATATCATCTTTGCAATAACTATTTTCGAATTCTTAATTTTTCATATTACACAATGTGTATCATCAGTATTATCATATCGTAACTTCTTAAGTTAAAAAATCGACTTTCTAAAACAATATCAACGAAAATTTAATGTACCGACTATTTTTTTACCTCATTTAATTTCCAGAGTAAAATGTAAGTTCAGACTTCTACCACTAGTACACTTTTCCTTAAATCTCCCATTTTCCTCTGTTCGTATATTTGTTCATTATTTTTTTCCCTATATGTTTCTTTCCCCTATTTTTCCCTCGCATTTTTACATCCCTGTGTTCCAATTTTTTCCCCTCTGCTTCTCCAGGCCAAAACGCTCGGCACGAGATGATCTTGTATGTCGCCGGTCCGTCTTCTAATGATAAAGCCATCGGGGAGCGCAAGCCCTGAAAAACGATTACTGGCAGACGCCGCCCCAGTTGCCGGGGCTGTTACGCCCCGCACTTCCCGCTTTCAACTTTTAGTTGATCATTGTAAAAGAGATGGTATTCTCTAGAGGGTACCAAGTCATCTACTGCTTAGAGCCATTTTTATGTCAATGTGATCGAGTCACATATGGCGAATCTGTGCAAGAAGCTACTGGTGAGGCTCTTAACTCTCGATGAGAAAAAGAAGTGCCTCTTTTTTTTTACTTATTTAATGTATGGAGTTTTAGTAATGCCCTTTGAAGGTATCGTAGAAAATAAATTTAGATTTGAGTGGAATATGGTGGGGTGCATAATATTATAATGGTTTTTATTTTTGTCTGGGTTTTACGTAACGGAAGTTTTGTGCAAATATCCTTGACGGAATTAGTTTAGTATTGCCAATAGCTTTCATTTGACTAAATACTGGAATCATGAAATATTTTACATTTAAAATTATGTTACGTCCTTCTAGTGATATGAAATATGAAATTATTGATTTTGTTTTATTTCTATTTGGAACCAAAATAAATGTGTTCGATTAGATCTTTATTTCTTCTATAATGGTGGCAAATTCGTAAGGGAAAATGGTTATTTATCTTCGCTGTAGAGTTTGTATGTTTGCTGTTGTACCACTATTATTTTATATTTTCTTACTGATCTGGTGCATAATATTTTACCAGCATTTTTATATCTTTCCTGTTTTAATATTTTTTTAAATATATTCTGAAAGGATAATTCCATACATGCTGCATTTGTCGAGTTTTCTGTCATTTGTTTTATAACTATTACTTTAAACTGTACCAACAGATGGTTTTTTTTAATTACCTTTGCTATGATAATAATTTATATTGGCTTGAAATATAACGTGTTGGTATATAGATTTTTATATTGGTTTCCTAAAGTGTGTTGTATTGATGGCATTTTCTACCATTTCTTAACAGCTGATGCATTATACAAATAGATACGCTCTTTTTTTACTGTTGCAAATTTTTTTTTTATTTTTTACGTTTACTTAAAAGATGATATCAAATATCACACTAATAGACAGCTTTTATCTTTGTTTAAGGCCGTGTTCTTATACTCTACCAACAGAAAATTTAGGATTTCTCCCTCTTTTTGAGCTAATCTATTACATTTAATTGCAATGCCGATAGTATCAATCTGGTGTTTTGAAACCGTAAAATTTGGTGCTGATTTGTTATGAATGAGACAAAAGTATATAAAACCATAAATGGCCTAACCACAAAATTTGATTTTAAGGACTCTATTTCTTTGCTATGCGATAGTCTGAATTTTACTCGTGCTGTTAATGTAGCCTATTATATTAAAATGTTGATTTTTTCAAAGTTAAGAATTTCTTTTAATTTAATGTTTTTAATGTTTGAATATATTTTTTATAAAACTATTAAAGTTTTATTCCCAAGCCTATATTTTGGGAAGTTACACTGGTATTTTAATTTTGCATTTACATAGATTTAAAGCTATTTTACATTATTAGATGCTATTTTTTCAGATTCTAAACTTTGAAAAAATTTTCTTACGAAATGGCTCATAAATTATTCAATCAGTTTTATATAACGATTTCTCAATACTTTCTGCAGTTCCTTAAATGTTTTTTGGTTGTTTTAGTGCTTCATAATGTGAAAAAAATTGAAATCCTATGTTATTTAACAGTTGAACCCTTATATTTAAGGAATGGATAAAAATATAACTTTTTTTTTTTTGCTCAGAAATTAGATAATATATTTCTTGAGTTATCTGCAAAATTTTAAGCGAATCATTTGAAGTATTTTTAAGCTAGAAGATTTTTTATATATCGCTTTTTAGCAAAAGAAAGTCCTTTTTTCCAACTTTTTAAAAACATTTTGCCACTTAACTGCTATATTTTGGTTTCATATTTTATTTATTTGCTTGGCTCTTTTTTATCCAAATATTCAAAAATATAACTATTTTCGAATGTCTTTCAAAATATTCATTTCGAATATAGCCACATACCTTAAATATTATCAAGAAACAAATATGAAATACAAATTAATTAATTGAAGATGTAATATTTTAATGAAGTATAAATAATTTATTAGTTTAGTTTAGATATATTAACGTCCGGTTTTAAAGCAACACTTGGGCTTGGGACAGGCCTCTTAATTTTGAACCTCGGTCAGACTGATTTGGCACCCCCCTCTCCACACCAGCAAGAGACGTTTGGCCCGGTTGGTTTAACGTGCACCAGACCCACTTACAAGACTTTTCTTCGGTGGAATCGGGTCTCGAACCTAAAACACTCCGATTCCTAGGCCTTACCACTAGGCCACCGCGGTCGAAATAATTTATTAATAATTTGTTATAGCTTATCCGTCTCTTAACGTGTTTTAATTTATAAATGGACGATCATTTATGTTCAAGAGAACTGTCCTCTTTATTAATTTATTTTAATAATTAGTTGTTAGAATTCTCTTTTTTACATTTTGAAACTCCTATTTATCTTTTTTTTTCCCTCTCTTCTTCCGTAATATACTTTAATAGTTTCATTTGAATTTGGATTGCGTCATCCAAATAAAGATATTAAAAAATAAAGAAACATATATTTCCATGAGCAATAATTTTTATGATTTAAGTTAAAGTTATAAATTAGTGTTGCTGAATTAGCGAGCGAAGCGACCATTGTTTACTTTGCAAACATGGGATCGTTGCTTTAGTAATGGCTAAAGATTGTGACAAGCAGGTGACAAAGCTTCCATCTGAGTTTTTTGTAAATTGTTTAAATCAAGAAACTATCAGTAAATCATCAAACACTACTATCTACATTTTAATTTTTTTGAAAACATGCCAATAACTGCAATGTATATCTTACTATTATTTTAATAATTATATTCAAGAAAACCGTATAAAACGATAGTCACAGCAAATTTTTTTTGTTTTTAACTGTTCAATTGATGAATTAATCAATTATAATAATGAGGAAAAACAAACTTTTTTTAAGAATTAAATAGATGCCTTTTATCTTTGGGAAAATTGTCTGATAAGAACTGAGTTGAAAAAAGAATGAGAAGATTTAAAAATAAGAATGAGAAGAAATAAAATTATCTAATTATATAATAGTTAATAATTTTAAGCACATTAAAGTTATAATATTACATATATTCTCCGAAACAAATAAAAAAATTAAACCCTACTGCAATAAATACCAAATTACGCACTAAACTATTTTAGTAAGAATTAATTAATTAATTTAATTACTTTTCTTAGTAATAAATATTCTTCTATTTCCTATTATTATTTTTATATTGCTCATTAAAAGTTTTAAATTTTTAATTAAGTGTATTAGTCAAAATCCTTTATTTTATGTAGAGAACGAATATCAGCTTTAAAATCCCTTTTAGCTAATATAAGATTTTCATGAATTTTAAATGAAAATTTATGACATTAAAATTATTAATTATAATCGAGACTGTAAAGAAAGTTATATTATAGTAATGTAATTGAGGTAATTTCAAAACGAAGGAAAATTTGACGAATTAGATTAATAATTTTGTAAATGTTTAAATTAAAAAAAAGAAGATGTTAAGATAATTTATTGTACTGGATCATTCTTTAAAAATGAGAACAATCTGCAAACGACTTGCTTTTGCTTTCGCTGCTTAAATATTCGCTGATGTCAATCGCAAAAATAAAACTAAGCTCTCGAATGACAATTTTAAAAAATAAAGATTGGATATAAAAATACGACTTGTGAGAAAAACTGATTATATAAAAATTTTGTTGCGCGTGTTGTTGTTGGGTCTTTTCGAAACGCTTCTTATGGTATTAATAATTTATATTTTTATTTTATTTTATTAGTTCATTTCTTAAAAACTGAAGGTGGAGTTCTCTTTTATTGTAAATTGGAATGAAACTCAAGACTTTGAAAAATTATAATAATTATTATTAAAAATTATTCAATGTGATTAATAAATACAACAATCAGATGATGTGTCTATTCATATATCAATCTACGACTATTTTATGATAAATAGCAAATCTCTTGAGAAATGTGAATCTCGCAAATTAATTTAGAAATATGACATATTTTTTATTATTTTTATAGCAGACATATGACATCTTGATCCATAACGCCTTACATAAAGCATATAGAATAGGTGACACTGCAAGATATGTGATTCTAATAAGCGAGGCATAAAATTTCATCGCATTTTTTTATTATCGAATGTCAACCATAAAATATAAACAAATGCCGTGAAGATATTTCAAACTGTATCATGGATCATTTTCAACGTATTTCAATGCTTTGCATAGTTCATACAAAATATATAAGAGATATAACAACAAAATATATAAGAAATACTAGGAAGTGTACTCTCCGAAAAGTGTAAAATAAATCATTATGCCAGAAATAGATGTCTAAGGGAATCGGACAAGAAAGTAGGCTTAATACATTCACTGTCGCGTGTTTCACCTGTGGGTTTCTTCTATTTAGTTGTATCGAACCACGGATCTAATTAGACGACTGCTTCTTTATTTTAATTAAAAGAAAGCAAATAATAATTAGATAGGCTGTCTGAAAATCAAACGTGAGTTTTTGAAATGAACATGTTAGATGGTACGAGCCAGTAATGACTAGCCTATGGAAACCAATGTTCATTGCATTGTCTTCCAAAGCTATAATCTCACAGAATTGATTTTCGCTTCGTCTGAAAATTCGAATATATATATATATATATATATTTCAGATCATATAATTTCATTCTGGAAAATTATTCCTTCCTTCGTTTTCAAGATTTTTTAAAAATATAAATTGATTCACAGTGTGCAATAATGCTTTTAATGTTATGATAAATTAAAACTCATTTATCAAAATATTGAATGGTCTGTTTTTTTATGAAATTCCCCGATTTATTAGAAATATTAAATTTTTTTATGCAAATTGATTTATTATATGTATCGAAGCCTTTTTAAAATATAAATTGATTCACAGGGTGTAATAATGTTTTTAATGTTGTAATGAAATTCAAATTCATTCACTAGAACATTCCTGTCGCCTGTTTTTTATATATAAATCGAAGATTTATTAGGATTATTAAGATTTTTTATACATATTGATATATTATATGTATCGAAGCTTTTTTTAAATATAAATTGTAGTGTGTAGTAATGATGACGAAACATTATGATGTTCGGTAAAGTTATGATGAAATTCAAACTCATTCATAAACATTCATAATTCAAAAACATTCATAAAAGCATCTATTTTACCATATTAATTTTACCATGCGATTTTCCTTTCCAATTTTATGTTGTAATATACACAATCTTTAGCTTGCATGCACAAGATTTTGTAGCAGACAAATTCAATTAATGTTATGTTTTTTAGTTTTATATAATAACTACGCGCGAACTTTTTCTTTAAAAAAAATCACTCTATATTAGTAGTTGAAGGTAACCGAATAGGTTCGGCGAAGAAATTTTAAAGAATAATACATAAAATGTTTTAGCAAATTTGGTACATAAACATTATTTATTGCACCAAATAGCTAAAACAAAATTGAAAGGTCACTATTAATAGGGAAAAAAATGCACCCATTGCATTTTATTTTTTTATTAATGAAAATTTAGCAAAATTTTCAATGCTAGGAAAAACAGAGTAAGTTAAGAAAATAATGGAAATATTTAATTTTTATTTTACCTATATATAGCTCAAAATTCATAAAATGTAACAGACTGCAAGATAAAAATTATTTTAATAAATAAAAGTTTTATGGGTATTTGAAGTTCGGTTAATGATTTTTTTTGAGAAAATTTGTCTATATTTTGAACTTAAAGTGTCTGTAAAACGTGTCTAAATAAAGTTGTCTTAAAATTCGTGGTCTATCACATCCTTAAAGGTTTCGGATACATGCATAACAAGAAATGAAATTTCAGGAAAATTTATAGTTTTGATTTAGAGATATTATGTTTTCCGTGAATCAATCACAGTGAAATATTTCTTCTTCAGAAATTGCGTTTAGGTACTGTATTTGTAAATTAGTTCATCCAACCGCGCTAGAAACAAATGTAGTTCTCATTCTATGTTTAAACAGAAATGCGAAAAATAAACGAGCTACGGCTGAGTTGGTGGAATTAATATAAACATATCAAATATTATATTGGAGAATTTTACGGTAAAAATAAAATAATTCTTTCATTTTCGATTTGAAGTACCATTGCTTCCGATTTCATTTTATTTTTTGTGTATTTTTGAAACTATTGTATCTTTCATATATTAAACACAAAGTCTATTTTAGAATCTACGAAGTCATATTTTCCAGGAAAAAGCATCTTTACAACCTAGTCGAATACCTTAATTGCTTTAAACCTCAATAAACTGTTCAAACAATCTGGTTGCAAATGCATAAATCTAGATCTAACCAATCTAGATTTTTTTTAATCAATTAAGAATTGTTATTTTCATACTATCAATACAGGAAGAAATGTAATACATTTTTACGGTCATATGTTTTATCAGGATTTAATCAAATTTAACAGAAGACCACATTCCCAATACTTCTAAGAAAAGTCTTAGTAGATAATATTTTTCGGACGTTCAAAATGAAAGTAGAAAAATAAATCGGAGCCTTCAGAAAAATTGTGTTCCTCTATCGTCTTCATGTGTGTTGGTTTGACAACTTAACCTGTTTATCTTTTTAGGCGTTATGACCTTATAAAGCGAATACGTTTGACCATTTGACGTGTGTTCAGACAGCGTGACAAGAAAGTAGATAGTATTTTTGCTGCTATCTCTCCAGATTTTTCTGTCTCTGTTTTTATTCTTTATTTTCGTTCAGTTTATATTGGTTTGAAATTCCATTTCACAGTTTAACTTTGTATCTATAGATTCTTGCT
>JAPMOR010106430.1:15119-56106 GCA_026543865.1 Argiope aurantia
TAACTTGAAGTAATGGTTAGCATTATTTTTCTTTTATGTTTTCCTTTTTAACGTTTCCTTGTTGTTTATAATATCCTCCACCTTTAATTTAAATATAAGTAATTATAATATATGTAGTTTCCATTCAATTATATTTACCTTCTGTTTATAGAATTATAACTCTTGTCTTGTAAAAGCGACGAAATACTGTGTACAATTGTTATCTCAATTGCCAATCAATTATTATTGCTAAATTTTACCAGATATGTTTTTCTACATAAAAGATTGAAAAATTTCAATTAATATTCAGAATTTAAAAAATATATATAATGAAAGAAAGGAAAGGAAAAAAAAAGGAAACCGAACTAAGCCACTTGTTATTTTTTATTCGTAGAAATTATTAAAACTTGAAAATTACTTTCCTGATATCACTCTATAAATTCAATGTTTTCCATTCCTATTGAATTTATTCTTTCGATAAACTGTTAAGCAATGGGACAAAAAAAAGCACATTTTTATTGAATATGTGTTAAAAAAACCTTGCAAAGGCTGAACTTTATGAACGTAAGATTTTGTTGCAAATAATTTTGTAGTTGAGATTTGTTTTCCAATTTATGCTCGTGACATTGCTTAAATAACTTAAAGAGCATTTTTGCAAGGGGATGGAGTGGTGCTATGCTATGTAAATAAATTTACAGTACCACAGATTTTGTCATAAAAAAGTTATTTTTAGTATAGAGAGAGTCTGAGCATGAACTTATATAATGCGTGTGATTTTTAAAACCATTGTGCGAAAAACTAGTGTAATTATTTTTCCGGTACTTGATATTATTATGCTTTATAATTTTTTACGGCAATTGAAAGGCTAAATTGTGAAAGTTATTTTTCTTCATTGGGAAACATTGACACATTCAACAAGTCCGGCGCCACTCCTAGGAATTAAAATTGCTATATTCGAATCATGCAAAGAAAAAAAAATGAAGAAATTTGAAGTTGTGAAATTTCTCCATCCGTAAACAGGCATCAATAATTCCACCAGTAAATAAACTTTAAGCATAAACATAAACATAAAGTCTCCGAATTTGTTTCCTTCAATAAAATTTTATCCGCTTCTCGGATATTGTTCCTCGGATCCCTGCAATGTGCAATGATCGTACCGTGAGACACTTTTTTTTTTTGTATCCAAAATAGCGAGGAAAACACGTTTGTGTCGTTTCCTTCCAAAGGAATCTTACCGAGCGAATGTTTTGAGTGCTTCGTGGAATCCTCATTGGTATGCAGAAACACGTTAGAGTATTAGAATCATTTCAAATATGTGGCAAATGCGGTGGAATTTCAAAATGTTTTTATTTTTCATGCGATCGTTTCCAGTCGGAATAAGTACATACATTTCAAAAGTTTTCGGCTGGTGGCAATAAGCTTCTCGGTCATTAATATTAAGGATTGGAAATTCAAGTCTTTGAGTGGGAATTCCGCTCGATAAAGTTTTCAAAGTAACGACAATTTTATATTCTAGCCCTAGCATAGATTTCCTTATTATTCCTTACTTATAATTGTGTAAATAATATTTATTTCTTTAATAATTACTATTTAATGATTTCTTGGTCTTTAATAGCTTGAATTGAAAGCTAAACCTCTCTTTTTATATGAAATTTGCTCGCTATAGCTGCCAAATTAATGACTAATTTGTATTCATGCTTTGTCTTTGAATTCCTTATTTATTTGGAACTAGTTGGATTTTAGAGAGATTTACTCCTGGGATATTTTTTTAAATCATAAGTCAACTGGTAACTTATTAAGTCCATCCTCATTTTGCCTTTGGTTATATATTTCAGTTTCAATTAAAAAAACTATTATTATGTTATACAGGAAAATGATAATTTGTCAATTATTCAAAGAAGATTCTTATTTATACAATTATACAAAGAAGATTTTAATTTATACAAAGAAGATTCTTTGGCAAATATGAATTTTTATTTGAAAGGCATGACATTATACTATTTTTAAGTTTTTAGAATGCATCTCTATATATGATAGTTATGTGTATGTGTGTATGTAAAATATATTTTTTTGTGGTGGCCGGTGGGAGAGAAGAGACTTTGAATTTTTTTTTTAAACTTCGTTTTATTCCATCCCGGGAGGCATAATTTATGTACAACAGACAAAAGTGATGTCCGTTCGCAGCGCGACGCAAGTTCGAAAGAGCCGGAGAAAAAATTATTCCAGTGATTATATACCATGAGATTCTGATAGAATTTATTTACACGTGCCGATTTAGGTAAGTGTAAATAGGTATCTTTTTAAAGGATTGGTTTAGATTGACAGATTTTTATCCCTTCACACGGAGTGAGGGAATTTCCGATTTCAGCAGTTTTACAGAGTTTATGTTGAATTAATTTTTTAAAAAAGTGGAATTGGATCAGGAAATAAGAGGACATTTTTAGAATGAAGTTAATATGGTTTAAATTCAGATAAAAATGTGGTAATTGATTAGGATTTAATTTAGATTTAGAGATATCATTGTATATGTGTGTGTGTGTGTGTGCGTGCGTGCGTGCGTGTGTGTGTGTGTGTAAATTTTTCACATATATTTGCATTGGAGAACAGTGATTTTTATATGGTATAAAGTCTGGAAAATTATCTTTTTAATAAGTGTATTTTTAGGTTGTTATGTAATATTTCGGTTTTTTAAAGTTTTTCGAATTGCTTATCGTCTGCCAAAATCTGCGAGAGTGTTTTTTTCTCCATAATTAATCATGTAGCGTAAGAGGAAATTTTATTTTTAAAATGAATATTGTTGCACGAAACAAAGGATAATGATTTCATTTATTATTCCTGCGTTAATTATTTTTGTTTTAGCTTTTTTTATATTTATTTTATAAAATTTTATGTTACTATAGGATATAACCGGTAAAGTTTTTTTAAGGCATGAAAATTCAAAACGGGGTTTCTTGCAGCCAGGAAAGTCTCAGATTTCTTCCTCTTCTCTTTTGCGTTATTTCAGATTACTTTTTATTTATTTTCTTTATTGCTTAAATTGTATTAAGCAATACTTCGTAATAAAAGCAACCGCTTTCCCATTGCTTAACTTAGAATAAATGTATGATAATACAAAGAATACATTTTTCAGTTTTTGATGAAATCTTCTTCATGTCACGGAAATTTCATAATTTTAATCGCAAATATATCATCTAATTTTACAGATAGTTCCATGAAACTTCATCCTTTGTATATGATATTGCTTTCACTGCTTTGCTTGGACTTTTTAATCTATCTCCTCTAATTTTTTTTTTTTTTTTTTTTTTTTTTGCAACATCAGTTACTTTACTGTCGCTGTACGTTACTTCCTTGGTTAGATGAGGCGGCGCTTTGAGCTGAAGGGCTCAGAAGCATTTTACTCCATAAATAAATTGCTTTCATTGCCTCTATCACATTTTCTGCACCACAACACGGTTTTATTGTCTCAAGAGCAGTACTTGACTTTGCTGCACCAACATACAGAAAGAAAAAAATGGAATTTTCTTTCATAGTTCCATAGAAATGCGTTTCTATTTATAACCTTCAGTTGCAAAAAAAAAAAAAAAAAATGCAAATTAAAACAAAATGGAAAAGAAAGCAGAAGAAATTGGATGATTGCTGAAAAGAAGACATAGTGGAAAAAGCTAGAAACTGCCAAAGTTAGGTTGGAAGCGAATTCTGAAATTACGGCAAAACAAAAGAATATAGAGAACACATATTTAAGAGGAATACTGAAGTAGAAAACTGGCGAAGACTATGAGAAATTGTTAAAGAAACGAAACGAAGACTTGAAGCAAATACTGGTAGGAATCCATATCGAAGACTGCAGAAAACTGAACAGTAACATAGTATATGAACACATGTAGCACAAAGAAAGAAACGGAGGGGGAAAAAATCAAGCCTTAATTGTACACAATCCCAGGACTTATATCTCCAAATCTGCAATTGTACTTACAAATTTGAAAGCGTGTTGATTATTTTTTTAAATTTTAGATTCAGAAAAGTGATGTAGTGAACGCGAAACGTAGAGAAAAGTGTGTCGTCTATCATGTGTGACAGTGATTGAAAAAATCACGATGTTTAATTTCAGCAAGAATTGCTTGAATTTATGTATCCTAGTCTACTCACAAATAACTTCTTTAAAATGTTGAAAATTCCAGATGGTAATTGTCATTCACATATTAACGAAATGATATCGCTTGTTTTAATGCTCTTAAATGGATTGGGATGTTATAAAAGCGAGTTAGATTACTATTAGAAAAAAAAACATACCAACAACCATTATTAGGTCCTAAGAAAGAAACTTGTGACCGACCATATCGACTTGGCATAAGGAATAACATTTCTGTATACCTTAGACCCATGGAGATAGTTCATTGATAGGCAATTATATTCGTTTTCGTTATTTTTTAACTACATATTTACTCAAATATTAGTGGTGAAGTTTAAACTCTTTTTAAAGCACTTTAAATTCTTTACAAGCACCTTGAGGGTTATTTTATGATGTGTAACGTAACGTCTTATTATATAATTGCTGTTTATAGTCATATATAGAGAAATAAAATGAAAGTAAAAATCGCTGGAGAGAAATTATATCAGAAAATGATCGGATGTCCTGTTTGTTGCTCTGTCTGACATTAAATATAATGGGGGTTTAATAATATTAAAAAAAATCTCTTAATTCTATCGTTTTACTGCCTAAAGATTTTATTATTTCAGTTTTTCATAGAATCTTATAGATATTAGATGGTTTAATATAAAAGCGCTATGCTTTTCTACAATATTATTTCCTTCAGAAATATTAACGAATTACTAACAGTTGCAAAACGTATCAGCTTAATATTAATAAAATGTTCACGCATGAAGGGTAAAGTAGTAAATATTTCTTTGCGCAAAACTCACAAAGCAATTATTAAAAGCGTCACAGAAAAGAAGAAAGAAGCAAATATATAGGGAGAATGGGCGAGTCCACTTCAATTTTTGCCTCTCAGAGAGAAAGCTTATATTCATTCTCGTTGGTGCAGTTAATGATATATTCTCAAACGTATTTCCTTGCTCGACATTACCTGGAATGATCCTTTTAGTTCGAAGTATTCATCTTCTCGAGTGGAATCGCAAACAACGCCAGATGGATCGAAAATAAGAAAACTAGATGGTGGAAATAGCAATAGATCTTAGAATATCTCAAAATGGTTTCCTTCAGATTGCTTCTAAAGCTTTAAAAAGTCACAAACTATTGTCATTCTAGAATAATTTCATCTCAAAATGAATGCCGGGTATTTGACAATAAATCTGGAATGGCTTTGTCGAATCTAACAGAAATGTCATTTCAACAATCACCTTTTTAATGGCGTCGTTTTCAGATCAAAATGAGCTTATTTGTTTGCATTTAAAAAAAATAGATATTCAATTTACTATGTCTGAGGAGTTATTATCTTTATTTTCACAATCACTATGTTTAAGAAATACTGAGAATGATTTTAAAATCTTCAAACAAATATTAAAAAAATATACCAGACAAAGAGAAATAAGTCGATTTTTTCAACAAAGCATGAGATCGAGGTAAAACTGCTGTTAATACGTTAAAATTCTCAAGTGGTCATATTAATTTAGCGGAAAATTTTTTAATATAACCCGAGTCTTAATAATAATAGAATTTTAATTTTTTTTAAAAACGATAGGAATTTTATTTAAAAAAATAGACGAATGCAACAGATATTAACAAAAATTGTAGTTGTAAACACCGAATGTATAAGAACTTTTGAGCTACCATAACTAATACATTTTAAAGTATGTTTTTTTTTTTTGAAGCAAGTTTTCGAACCAAGAGGAAACGAGGTGCTTTTCTCTTGACCTAAGTTTTCTTGATATCACTCAGCCATCTGCATGCATGCATGCTTTGTTCGACTATAGAATCGAGCTTTTATTTAACGAATCTGTTTTCTGCCTGTTATTGTGGATTCGTGTTCAATCAAATGTGTTAGCAAACTCTATTGGATATATGATTTTTTTTTTAAATTTAATTGGCTTGCAAAGAGTTAACAATTGTGGTTTCCATTGCTTTTCTGACCTCATTTTCTATTATAAAATGGAAATATTTCTATTGGCCCTGACTAACTTTTAAAATTCATCGAAAGTTTCTATTTATTATTTATTCAAAGCAGAATAATTCAATAACTTTCAATTTATAATCAATATTTGCTTGATACAAGATTCTTACCTTACATTAAAATTTATTTTCTATCTCACCATGCCGAAAAATATTGCTGAAATAATAATTATATGTAAAAACATGGCTATAATTAATTTTATTTCATATAAAGTTATAAAAATTCATGTTGTAGCCTCATTATTAGGAATTAAAATTTGGAATTTGCCATAAATACAAATAAGAATACATTTAACTTGCAAACGGAAAAATTGTTGATTATCTGTAAAAGAATTAATATTTATTCCAATTCTAAAAATTACAATTTTATTACTGTTCTCAAAAGCTGTAAATAATTCCAGACATTTCGGCACAAGTTTAAAATGTTTCTTCAACTATGAATAAATGAATTTCAATCGATATCCATCTTTAATAATTAAAAGCATCTTACCTCATTTCTTCATTATTCTAAAAATTTAAAACTATATTTTTATCCTACTTTTCAACCAATTTTATCTGTCATTTTCTGATACACAGTAACAAAAACTTGGTAATGTAGTTTTGATTTCTACATAGAATGATAGAGAGTCGAAAATTATTCTATCAGAATTCGCCCTGTGCGATACATAATATATAATAACTTCTTCTTATTTGAGTTTATTTTCTAATTTCTCATATTCATGTGCTTTCAGCTAAATAAGTTCTTTTTACTAATTGATTTATCCTTTAAAAAGTCATTTTTTTCTCATTAATGATATATTAATAACTTTGAGATTGAGAATAATTTATAAAAAGCAATTCATTTAGAATGTGAATTAAAATATTTATTTAATTAATTAATAATTAATTGAAAAAGTGTGACCTAACATTATGGTTTGAAATAAAAAAAAATGAATGGTTGCTTCATTGAAGGGTTTAGTGAGACCTAATTGCAAATTATTTATTGCAGCATTAGGTGTTAGCACATTACTGTCTGGAATATTAAACTGATAAGTTCTTGATTATTAAATCATGTTGTAAGAGATGTTTTTTATTATTATATGTTTTTTATTAATTTTTTTAGATTTATCAGTTTTAATAAGAAATTATGAAATAACTTAAAATGGATATTTAAAAATTAAAGAATTCGGTAATAAGTATATAAGTAATAAGTAATAAGTATATTTTTGTGAACTTAGAAGACTGAACATTTTACATCCATAATTTTTATCAGAACTATTAAAAAAACATTGAAAATAGATTCTTTATAACTAGTTATTTTTATTTTTTTAAAATAATAAACTAAGAAACATAAAGATTAACCTTGCAGTGACTCCTAATTCAAAATTCTTAGAATAAGTCCAAATAAAGAATACCTTGTAAACTCACATTTTGTACTCTGAAAGCACTTTATCGATAAAATGCTTTCAAGAACAGTTTTCTAGTTCCTAAGAAAGCTCCCTTTAATGGCCTTTAGAGCGAAAATTCAAGTTCCAGAAATATTTTAACTCATTTATAGATATTGACATATTGAAGCTTTCTTCTTATTATGAACAAAAGGCATATTTTTTTAGAAACTTAGCGATTTATGAATATTTGTTACATTCTAAGCTATAGCGTTATTATGTTGTAGCCATAATTTGGAATTCTAAGTTTAAAACCGTGGATTGACATCGACTTCTTGCAGATCCACACATCTTCAATCCTATCCTGAAGACGCCTCTTCAAAAGAACGTGGAATTTAACATTTTTTTTATTCTAAATTCTAAGTTAAAGCATCATATGTAAGTATATTAAACCTAACGATCTAAACTTACAATATATGCAAGGCTTCTAAATATGTAAACAAATATTTATATTTGTGATTGATTTGAATCTGATTAGAGTAATTAACAAGGAAACAACTGATACCGGTGTTCACTTGAGAAATATTTATACAGATTTACATTATTTATTCGAATGAGCTATGGACGATGAAATCATTCTTTGAGCAATTATCTACAGAAGTTACTACTACGTTGTTTACAGAAGTTTCATACTTTCTTTATCAATTGTTGAAATGCAAGGTGTCGTCAAACGTTAGACGAAGAAATGGATTGTAGATTAACTAGCAAATAAAATTATTTGGAGAAGGATTCAAATCAATTAAATCAAGCAACTATTTGCCCTTAATAGACTTAGGGTGGATTGCATTTTAGGTATCTTAATGGGAAAATATGTTGTGATTGGGAATGTGATTTTTGATTTGATTTCGGAGTAGAGGGCACCGCTGGACAATAGCTAAAACATATTTTACAATTAGTAGTTACATTTATTCCTAATTTAATTACAATTTAAATTAAAATGCAATAAGTGAATCCTAATGCCATTGGGAGAGAACGAGAAGTCGTAGTTCCACTTCGATCTTCAAAACATGTATTTCTCGCTGGAGCTGACGGCATTGCCAACATAACATAAAGCCATCCTATACCCCGGTGCTTATAACACTAAATTATCGAACCAGATAAAAGATAGAAAGAGACGACAAACCAACCAGGGATCTCCAGTGAGAATCTCATCGGTGTCAAATCTTATACAATTGTATTCAATTTTTGGTGGATGGAGGGGACAAAAATACTTAAACCAATGATGATTATGGATTGAATTTACAGGGAAATGGGATTACTAACTGGAAAAAATTGATAAATTGTATTGGGAACATTTGTATGACATGTATAAGCATATAAACAAACATTGTAGAGTCAGAAATCTGTAGCGTCCGTCTATGTATACAGTAACTGAGACCAAAATGCCACTTGCCAAAATCAATTAAATTATTCATTCAAAAGGGCAGTTATTACGAAGGAAATCAAAACACAGGATCCAGACGGCATTGTCAACAAAGGATCAAAAATTAACCTGGCAAAATGACTGGTGGTACAAGCTGGCAGAATAAGTGGCGACACAGGCTGACACAATAGCTGGTGATATGTAGATCCAAGAACTGCTTCAGTCAACAAATAGCTGGAGCTACTCTACACGTCTTCCCCCGTACGGTGTCCTAACTATAATTCGGTTATTCAACTATATTTGAAATCGCAATCATCAGTTAAAATAATGTGCTTATAATATTACAGTAACATTTAGTGAAGGATTTGAGATATAACACTATAAGATTTTTTTGATGGTCTAAAAGGTCTTTAAGGTGTTCTATAAGATGGCCTATAAGATCTTTATAATCGAATTTTTTTTATATTTGATGGATCTTTTTTTTAGTATTGTGGACGATTATAGTGTCAGTTATACTAATAAGTATGAAAAAATATATTAACGTAATGAATGAATTCTGTATGCACATTTAACAGAATTTAGAGTGTCACATTTAGAGCAAGAATGAACAATGACGAATATAATAGCGTCAACAACGACACAGTTCAGTATAAGAAAGCTCAATTAACGCATAAGAAGCTATTAATTGACAGCACCAAAATGAAAAAGTGATAGAAATAACTAAGTCATGATTTTTTTTTTTGCTTTAATGACTAAATTAATCGTTGTAGATAGATACATTTCATTAATTGATAGTGCATTCCATTTAACTGAAAATTTAGCATCTGTTTGTATCAAATTTCATTTAAACCTTCAAATATTTAAGTAAGTTTCTTGAAAAAGTATTAAATATTCAAGTCAACCGGGAATAGAATGTTATTAATAGTCTAATGATTGTTTACTTCCGTATACAATTAATAGCCAATTTTATTCTTATTTTTCATCGTAAAGAAATAAATGTTAATGAGTATTGTTAGCATACTTGATTCATGCAACTTATTCATTATGTTTTATTTATTATTTTATTTAATGATCTGTCAGTTTTAAAAACTCTAAGAAATGTCTTTTCTTTGCTTTCAGAGCATTCAATCCGAGAGTGTAAAATGTTGTTGGGTATGCGTGGCTTGTAAAGAGAATCAATTTCTGGAAGATGAATTCACTTGCAAGGATTGCGAGCTAGGATGGTGGCCGAATGAAAATCTTACAGGTTTGTGTTGTCCATAAAATCTGTTTAACCAATTATTCTGCTTCTAACTAGGTAAAACTTTTTCTCTGAGAAAAATATCGGTACTTGTTTATTTTTTAAGTCCGATTCGATAAATCGCCAAAACTTTCGAACCGTCGCTAAATAATGGTCAAGCAATCACTTGCCTGGACGACCTTCCTATAATCTGAAATCGCCAAATAATGCCATTATCTTGGCATAATCAGATATTTGTCGAGAATAATGCTACCTTAATAAGATCTTGGCATCCAATGTATTAGGAATCCTGGCGATCTTGGCGTAATCTGAACATCACCAAGTAATCCAGGGGTCTGTAAGAACAAAATATCATCATTGTTAAAATATAATGCCCTTAATATAATTTGAAAAAGATTGTCAGATCATCATTGATGAAAAAAAATCGAAAGAGATATTTTTTGTCACTCAAATTATTGCAGAAAAATAGACATTGGTTATATTCTTCCTATGAAGACGTTAATCTAACTAAACAAGAATAATCAATGTGGTGAGGAGTGTCGGAGTGACTGAAAATTAGGCTTTTGCAGCTGTAAGTCTCTTATGAGATGGATAATTCGCACATCTTCGCGAATAGTTTCCGGACTCAAGAGATACATTTCTGTGAAGGTCAGGGTCGTCCTAGTTCAATCACTAGCGTCTGGCATTTGGAATGACATTCTCATAAGCCTTTTTTCTTTTCTTTTTTTTCTGTCTATGAAGTTAAAAAAAACTGCAAAAATGTATTCGTTATGAAATATACTTTGAGTATAAAAAATACCTATTCACATATGAAAGATTCAAATATCTGCAGCTTTTTAAATTTTGGATTCAAAATGTGGCAGTCTCAGGATAAATGCAATCACTGAAAAAAATACAACTTTGTAAATAAAGTAATTTGAAAAAAATACAACTTTGTAAATAAAGTAATCTAGTAAAAAATGTAATTTAGTAAGTAATGTAATCTAATTAGTAACATTAAACTTAAATGATTTCAGATGTTTACAGAATAAACCAATTTAAATTTTTATATAGGACGTACATTTTTCAGAAAGTTCTAGAATGTATTTCTTTGCATGAACTTAGAGAAAGTTCAAAATATTAGCAAAATATCGCTTCTTTTTAACGAAATTTTTTGATTATTTATAATCAATCTCTTTTATTATTATTCATTTTCAATAATTGTGAATAGTTTTACTCAACTCTTTCTAAAGAGTTATTAGTTAATATTATATTATCAGTTGATTCTTTTTCTAGGAATATGTTTGTGTTTAATATAAATTCTTAAACTGTAAGACTTTTAGGTTTGTCTTTATTTCATGAATACGAAAGGACAAATTTTCCAATAGTTATTTTCTTAAATTTGTTTTTTTAAAAGATATAAATGCTTTTAAAAATCTTTTTAATTTTTATAAAAAAATCGTCCATCAGACTGAAAATTCTCCCAGTGAAATTATATCTGCTACTTCGAAATCAAATATATTCCATTAAAAAAAGAGCCGATTCACTGACAGGTCGAAATGACGGATGGAATCACATTTATTATCATTAACACCTATCTGATGGATGACGGCTTTCCATTCCTATTAATTCGGATGAAAGCAAATAATTGGACGACCGCTTCTGATCGCATTGAGTGTACGTTCGATCGAAGGAGATGATTGAGGATGAATCATTCATCATCATCTAAAAGCGCTTTATCGCTTCCAACTTTCCGATTCCGGCAAAAGTTGGGTAAGCAAGATCAACCACACTGCATTGCGCAATTTGTCTCTTGCTTATTATGTTTTCCTTAGCTTTCTCTAAAGTTCTTTTTACTGTACTATGAGTAAAACATTGCAGTAGCAGATAAATTTTGTTTGGTTTTTGAGTAATTTTGGAAAGTAATTCAACTTTCTTTAAAAGGAAATCAGAAATCAGTAGAGATAATCAGTTTCTTTAAAAATAATCAACAGATGAACAAAACAAATAGATATCTGTTGTAGAATTCAGCCTTCTCTTTTTCTTGGTTTTTTTCTCGCTATTTGCATATTTAAAAGTATTCCTATTTATAATATTACTTTTTTGAGCTAATGCCGGATTATTTGTCTGCAATATGGGTAAATCGTAAAATCTACTAAATCGGGGCAAAACTAAAGAGTACTCTGCGGAAGTGTTTCGATTTTTATTTTTTCCATATAAAATTAATATTATATTAATTGAAACCATCTTTAAATTGTTAATTTAATTTAAGTAATTCTGGATATTTAAAAAAATGTAATCATACTTATTAATTACTTTTCTTCTAAAAATTAAATTGTAATCCACCTATTAGGGGAATAAATATTTATTTTTGTGTAAAAATATATTAATTAAAACTGTTTGTAAATTATTAAATTAATTTGAAATAAATAATTAATAATAATAATAAATAAAGGCAAAAAATACTAATCCAGGATCGAACTCAGGTTTCCTGTATATTATTCCACTTAACCACTATATTATTCGCGCCTCTGCAATGGCGACACATTGTTAGTATATAAGCTATGCAGGAGATTTGAAGACCATTTTCTCGAAACTGACTGGCCATGGCACTTTAATATTTTTGTGAGTGAACATTCTAAATGCATACTACCTTTATACTAAATCTCATCTCGAACTGAATTTTCAACCTCGTGCCCTCCCCTTGTAATATGAAAAATAAAAACACGGTGAATTTTGAACTTGGTGATGGAATTTTTACAATTTGTTTCATTCAACATACTTTATGAGAAAGTGCTTCCGATTTCAAATTATTTCTTATCTAAATGCTTTCTCCTCGCCTACTTATCGAATGATCGTCGTGGAATAAATGTCAGCTCCAATTCCATTATTTACAGAATTAAAAGTTTGCTAGATTCTATAACATTTCATAAAAAGGAATGCTTATTCCGTGTTGCTTTAAGTAATTAAATATTAAATATTTATTTTCCATAGTTAGTACTGATAAGATGCAGGCATTAAAATGGATCGAAAAATTAAAAACTATTCTATAAAGTAAAACTAGGTGTACAATGTTGCTTAGTAACTATTATATGTATACTGATTTTTTGTCGGAATGTTTTCACTTCATTCCCCGCAAGAATCTCAAAATGTTGCTTCTTATAAAGAATCATGTGCTTAATAATTATAGTGTTGTCAGTATTTGTATCTAATTAAAGTAGTTTTAATAAATTCTTTTAAATGCGATATTTTTTTTAAAATATGTATTAAATGTTTTCTCTTCCGAATGGATATTTCTGTTAAAAAAATGGAGGAGTGGTAAGAAACTCTTGACATTGCAGCGCAATACGTCTAAAATGTCTAGGCTCGGAATTAAAAAAAATTCTTGATCAATTTTATAATTTTTTAAATAAGTCAAAACAATTCGTAGAATAGTTTTTTGCCTTTCTTGATTATACTCTCAGAAAAATAACTCTTTTAATAAAAATACAAGAAATATTTCAATATTCAACACTTCTGCTTTTGAGAAAAATATTTCCAACCAGACAATTGGAATGATATCTATTTTTTCCCCACGAAACCATTTTGAAATCAGATATGAATCAAGAAAAAGCACTCATTGATAAGTCAAAATGACGAATTAGACTCCATTTATTATCATCAGCATCTATCTCATAGATTTCAACTTTGTGTCCGTATTAATTCGGAAAGAGTGCACCTAATTGGGCAGGCGCTTCCTGCTTCTACAGATAGTTTTAGTTTGAAAGAGTGCAATCGTTTAATCGAAGAAGATGATTAAAGATGAAACATTCATCATCATCTAAAAGCGTTTCATCGGTCCCAACTTTCCGATTCTTATGAACGTAGAAGAGGAAAATCAACCGGGGTGCGTTATCCTATTCTTCATATTCTTCTTCACATTATTCTTCCGTTTATGAAAAATTCTTTTGTCTCAGTTATTGAGAAGACCGTTGGAGAAGCGAATGCTGAGGAATTGTCATTTATTTATCAATATTAATATGTCAGCAATTATTGAATTATTTAATGTTTCTAAACGCTATTTAAAGCCCTTATCATATTTTCTGGAACAGAGAATTGGACGAGATTACGCAATTTTTTTCCCTTAAAATAAGAAAATTTTTGATATAAAAAATTGTTCTCTTCAAGAGTTATTTTAAGATACAGGTGATACTATCTTAAACAGAGAATGTTGGGGATGCTATGCAGTTATTCATTATCAAAAATTAAAAAAACAATTCTTCAATTAAAAAAATGTATTTTATTTTCGAGAATTCTAGTAAAATGTGTATAATATTCTTTGTAATACGATATTTTCAAAATTAGTGCTTTAGTTGTATGTTTTTAACTTTTTTTGTAATACTAATCTGCGAGTCTTATATGGATAATTTTGCTGTTCTGGACTATATTACTATTAAGTGCTGGGCCTCGATGCTTTGTGATATATTATAAACTTTGTTACTGGTAGATTCCAGATTCAAATTTTATTCCATCAAATATCTTTTATATATGTGGACCAAGTATTAAGAAAATCTAATGCCCTCTTGCTATTGCAGTTTTATATTTCAACTGAAAATGCCTAGCCAAACATATTACGAAAATATATCAAAATCAAGTGCCTTTTCCAAAGTAACCCTCGCTTTTTTTTCAAAATTTGACATTAATATGTCTATTAAATATCCACCAAAACTTCTCTGCTGCGGCGTTTCTTAGTATAGACATTGGAGAAGGGTGGCACTTTTGGAAAGGAGGCAAAATTCCTCGATAAATAATATCTTGTAATCTGAATTAAAAAACTGAACTGTTTATCTTCATATTTTTTTCATGTCTACAATTCGGACCTATTAAAATGATCATATATTTTTTTTATTATTTAATTTGTAAGGAAACCGAGCGATTCCCTTTCATTAAGTGAATGCATCATCTTGCTAGCGACTGGCATAGCTTTCTAAATGTCTCATATTATAAGATTCCCTGTAAATAAAATTCGACTTTAAGTAGTCGCATAGAAAATGATAGCAACGCTAAAGAGGCAACTTTTTAAAATGAACGCATTTAATCGAAAAGTTCGATCCTGTACTTCGTAAACTTCTCGTAAGATCTAAAATGGGTATCAAAATTTCAATCATAAGTCACAAAAAATTCTATAAGAAATTATTGCAATTTTAGGAAATAAAGCCCGTGATGCTACAAATATTGATAATACAATAAACGCTTTACTTTTAGAAAAAGTAGACAAATAAAATTTCAGTTAAAGATTGAAGTATTATTTTTTTCTATAAAAATATGTATCGTAATAATATCATTTAAGTTCTACTTGATTTAAGTCTTGTATTCTATTCGCTCGTATTCGTTATGTGTTCTTAATTTTATGATATAATAGCTCAGTCTAGACCCATATCATAAATGCTTTGTTTATATTAATATGTTGCACACGTGCATGAACTTTTATAATAAGCACGTTTATTATATTACTAAATATAGATACACAATTTCTTTATTTGTACTATGTATAATAGACAATAACAAATTTATTCTTGTCGAAAACCTCTGAAGTTTTTATTTAAATTTTGAAGCGTTTTGTATTTAATATTTAAATAAGGGGCGACAAATTTGGCCTACGTCTCAGGCGACTGAAACATGCACTACGATACTGCACCTCTGTAAATATAGGCCTATTATTATAAAGATAAAATATTGTTTTACTATTGTGGCTTCAAAATTTAAGGAAGTAATGCCAAGTTAGCAGTTAAATTCGTCGTTTGACAAAAGTTTAATATTAGTGGGCTGTCGCACGATAGGGCTCACGCTCGTTCAATAATGGTAGTTGACTCGTTCAATAATGTTGATATAACTCAACTAGTACCTTACTGAATTATAAATTGATACGTGACTGATAAATCTATTTACTAGTAAAAATAGAAATTATCTTATAGCAGATTGTTGAGCGAGAATAGAACCTGGAACCTTATAGTTCGCAGTCCAGTAACATGACCACGATACAAAAGCAATTGCTCGGGTAGCGTAACTGTTAACTGGCTTATATAAGCTTTCACCTCAATCTTTTCTGGAGATGTTAGTTTATCTAATGGCTGCAAAAAGAAACGTTTTTTTTTTTTTTTTTTTTTTTTTTTGAAACCCCTCTCTTTAGAAAATATTTGAAATCTCACTTGCATGTGATCTGGAAAAAAAATGCCGAAATTTGAGCACCGGGACATATTTTAAAATGTCAACATTTCTCATTTAGATTTGCATATTAGTATATTTGCCTCCTTTTGCAACCAGTTTATTTTCTGGAATATTATCTAAGTTAAATCTGAATTAAATGTTTTATGCCTAGAATGATGCTCAACATTCTTTTAACAACATAATTGTTTTAAACCGCCAAATGTGATACACATTAAAGCACTATTATTTACACCTATTTTGTTTATTATGTACATAAGCATTCCTAAATGAATCGAATTTTATGATAAAACCTTTGAAAGCTTAACACTTTGAGTAATACGTTTTCTAATTGCACATTTTGTTTCTTCCATGGATTAATTTTTTTTACTTTTTATGTAAACTGTACAAATAAGAAACAGAGTAATTCTTCTTTAGTTTTCAAAATGCAAAGAAATCTATATATTAAGTATTTTATCAAATATTAATTTTTTTTTTTTTTTTTTTTTTTTGCAATAATGAAAATCTATGATTGAAATTTGCGAAAAAAAGTATTCTTTTAAGGTGTCAAAATTCAGGAAAATATTCCAAGACATTGAATATTCTGTCAAAAATATATATATTTAAAAAATTGTAAAAATAACAATTTTTTTGCAATATTTTTGGAATTTACGAGGAAAAACGCTGAAATCTTGCTCAGTTTTATTTAATTAAAATTAAAATAAAAAATGTTAAAAAAATCACTCCTAGATGCACATTTTCTTAAAATATAAATCGTACCAAATTTGTTATATCAATATACAAACGCGCATCTTCCTTTTTTTTTAGTGGACATAAACATCCATAGTATTCAGTCTCTTATCAAACAGTATCCATTATATAAGGATTGCATGTGATGCCCCAAATACCTTGCTTTATAGCTTAGCTTTTTGTTTTCACTCTTCAAACATGATGCCAGTTGACTACAGCTTAAGTTATTATGTTTTTTCCGGGTTTCTCTTTTCTTTATATTAATATTCTTATATACCGAAACTTTTATTCTCTATAATCCTTCTTCCTTAATCCTTTCAACATACTGCAGAGTATTTTATTTCCGTGCAGACGAGACGCCGAGTTTCATTTTTTTTTCTTAACTTTATTTGAGGTAAAGAAATATGCTCTGAAATCACCAATAATTTTGTCTTCTTTTATTTAATGTCTGGGAATTTTGTAACATTGCTGTTGTAAAGTGCAAAGCTTGTAACTTCTTTGAATGACAAAAATTAATTAATAAGCATATGTAAAATGCCTTAGAGTTCTGGATAGAGACAAATTTCTATAATCTTTTCATCGAGAAGAAACTTCAATTTTTCCTGTAAAATGTTTAAGTGAAAATTAAAATTATAAAATTACTGTAAAATTTTAAGTTTATGACATGAAGTATCATAGACGTTCTAAAGAAATCGTTTAATTTCTTATTGAAAACCGTAGAAATTATCAAATGTGTTGTAGAATTTCTATTTTTTATTTATTCTATTATTTATTTTTAATTTTTAAAAAAAAATTATTATTAACTTTTATTTGAAGTATTTTTATTTGATTTAATTTTTAATGTAATTTTATTAATTTTAAGTAAATTAATTTTAAATATTTTTAATTGATTATTTTATTAAAGGCTGATATGAAAACTGTTCGCTGAATTAAAGAAAACTATTCACTCGAAAATTTTTATAATGTAACAGAAATAGGACATAATGTAACGTAATTTTATAATGTAACATAACAGGATTATTAGTATCAGAAATTATCATAATATTTATGTCAGGATTTAAAACGGTCAGTACGATGCAATTAATTACATGAAACAACATTAAAAAAGAAATCCATTTAACAGAAATTGTCACAGAGCTTTTATTATTTTTTTCAATTGTTTATTGCCATGTAAAAAAACAGCCGCATAAATACAATTTTCAGAATTTTGCTCGTTATTAAATATAATTTTAACAATCACTACTGAATGTTTCTTTTTCTTACTTGTTTCCCAACATTGTGATCGCGGTAAAACTTTTCAAATGGAAAAGTTGGCAGGACACTTTATTTCTTTAAAAGTTATGTTACGAGTGGAAAGATTTAAACAGAACTTTTTTATCATATGATTCTTCCATGATAGTGTTTAAAATAAAGGGACGAGGAATCATGATATGAAAAAGTGATACTTAGATTCCTGGGAGGGTATAATAATGCTTGTGCGCGCCACATTTTTGAATGATAGGATATCATACTATGGTAGGAACTGTTTCCTGGTAATTGTGATGATCATTTTGTAACTCTAAATTTGAATGACGATGGATGTAGACATATTATTTATGAATCTCTATAATACGAAGAATAAGTATGTTTATGGGGATAAAGATTGCATTTATTAAAAGTAAATTTTTAAATGACACGAAGAATTATTTCCTTCGAAATATATGGGAAATGGAGCGAAAGCAAAGAATTAAAATCACATAAAGTGATATTGCTTTCAAATAATCATTCGAAACTGAAATAATAATTTGCATATAAATGAATTATTTGTCAATGAAGGTAATGCTTTCCTTTTAAATAAAACTATAACGGTTATAGTTATGTCGGTTTAGAAGTATAATATAAATTATTTGAAAATTCTAAAATTATAGAAATCCACTAAATAGTGTCATTTTAAGAAATGGTCTCAATTTTCATGTCATAAGAGATGAGACAATTTCTTTCATATAATTTTCAATTTTCACTCATATTTTTTGCATTTCCTCATTTTATTTTATATAAAAATGTATCGAAAGTGAAGTCAGATGAATTATTTAAACCTTCAAAAATTTAAAGTGATGTGATTTAAGGTTTCGAAGATTCAAGTCTGATAAAATGTAAAGTTTCAAAATATTTATGCATACGAAATTAATATTTTGAACAAAAATACTCTATGGCAGTGTTTTTGAATGTTTATTTACTTAGATACCTCTTGACATGACATCGTTGTTGCGCATATCACAAATCAATCCTTTTTTCACTTATTTATATATGTCCATCATTCTGTCTTTTTTACTGCTAACCCCCTTAGATTATTTCACGTGTTTCTCGGGGGAAGTTGTCCATTCGTGTACCACAAATTGAGAAGAGTTCGATTATGATGATGCTTACATATTCTGCATTTACTTCACTCAACTTCTTGGATGCAAATCTGCACTGTTCCATAGGGTAGAATTGGAATTAAGTATCAAATCAAGGACTGAAACTAAGTATCAAATCAAGGATTGAAACTAAGTATCAAATCAAGGATTGGAACTAAGTATCAAATCAAAGATTAAAGATAAGTATCAAATCAAGGATGATATTTGATGAAATTGTAATTATCCTTTGATTATTCAATCATGAAATTGAAAATGTAACACTCTGGCCTCTATCTAGTCTGAATAAAAAGTTAAAATTCAACCCTAATCAAAAATAGATACTTTTTTCTCAACATTAATATGAATTTATTACTATTTCATCTTGATCTTCTCAATATTTTTTTTCATTATTATATATTCCTCACATTGTAATAAAAGAAACTATTTATTTACAGTTTCAAACTTATTTCCCTTAATGCATGTATATGTTTTTATGCGTATGTAATAAGAAATTAGATGTAAATTGTAATCAAATAGCTTTCTTTATTCTTCTATCAGGCAAAATATATTAAACCGAAACAACATAAGTTATTCAAAACACGATTATTCATTGTAAAATATAATTAGATTATTTATTTTCTCTTTATTGTCTCCTTCTTACATGAAGATATCTTAAAAGAGAGAAGAAAACGAACAAATTCTTGAAAGCCATTAAACAGCAAAAATCAATCAGACCAAATCTTGAACGACTTTACAATCGACAGTTGGTTCCCCGGCATCATTAGAAAGAACAAGAGATGAGTCGAGCCGTCCTCATTACGAGTTTCGAGAAAGCCAGCACATAAAAGCCTAATTTTATACCCAATTGTCAGACGCTAAATCATAATAAACTGTCGCATGGCTGCACCAACCAATGTGCTATAAATCACTTTCTGGAACAGCGGAAAGTTTAAATTATCCACTCATCAACTTACGTTAACGTAAATGAAATCACATGGAAGCGCTAAGTATCGTAGGACCTTAGAGCCTGAAGGAGAAATGAAGCGCTAAGAGCAATTAGTGTAATTGAGATCTTCGATGGAGACGTCGCAACAGCTGCAAAACTTCAAAGGAGAAGGAGATGTCTTCATAATTTAATGGTTATTGCCCTAGCACCTGTGAAGGAAGATACAAGTATTATTGATATTGAATTCTGTTTTATAGTTGTGGAACAGTTACGGGTGGATGGCGGTAATTCTTTTATCACCGTGCCGCTATGGAGTGAGAGAATGGTAATTATTGAAATGTTAAGTGGCAACTGTTTCTTGGTGTATGGTAGTTTGATATTTTCCAGAAAGTTAAGACGACGAAGAGGAAAATAGACTTGAGATCGCACTATAAATTAATGCCATTCGGCTTTTCTGAAGTTATTAGTTTGTACATATTTTGATATTCTGTTTCATCAACGCATGCAGAATCTCACATTTGCAATGATCGACGCGATGATCAGCGTAAATTTGATTTAAAGGCTGATTTAATTTGCCAAATATATGCCTTTGGAATACTCTCTGTTTTTAATTATCCGTCAAACTCTCGTCTGTTGTAATATGCATCTTTGCTTACATACGAACGAAGTATTCAAAGAGAATGCATTTAAATCTTCAAAAAAATTATCTTTCTAGATTTAACCTATTTCCATATTTTGATCTTCTTGAGTTCGAATTGTGTTTGCCTGCAAACTCTACTGATCGAAAACGGAAGAGACTAGAATTATTAAAGTTTGGCACGTAGCCTTCGTATTAAAACTGTAGATATGTGCAATATTTTCTTATTATATCTTGTCCAAAAGAAGTTTATCTGTTTGCCATCCGTGTACATCTGAATATTATGTTCGCTCCAAAAGACGTTTTGCTGTTTAGAATCCGTATGCATGTGCATATTACATTCTGCCCAATAGATTTCTATGTGTCTGACAACCGTATAAATATGCATATTACATTCTATCCAAAATATTTCTATCTGTCTGACATTCGTATTAATCTGCATATTACAATCTATCTAAAAGAAGTTTATATGTTTCCAATTCACATATATGTGAAGATAAAAATGCAAAGAACCAGCTATATTGAATTTGGCATATTATCTTATTATTAAAGTTGATGATCTGAGTTTGATTTGGCAATTATTTGTCAGTCTGTCTTTTCGCTTGTATTCAGAAACGAAAAGTGAAAATCGTTACTAGTAAGAGTGATAAATATACTAATGTAATCTTTACGCCAGGATTGTAGATCTGTGACAAATTTTGAACCAAATGCAAAGCGAGTGCTGTTTATTGGTTCAATTTCCATTTAATGTAAGCACGACAAATTAAAAAATACTGAATCAGTATTCGCATCATAAGTGGTCTTCAATATCTTGGCATCCAAAAAATAGAACTTTATCGAATTGTTGGCCCACCGAGTTAAAAGAAGCTGACCTGAAAAGCATATATTTTCCTTATTATCTAGGCGAAGCATCGTACAAAATACATCATTCTACGAATATATTAATGAAAAAACTTTATAAGTAATATTTATTTGAGATGCATTTTGAGTTTCAATTAATTTGGTGGTCTCCCAACTTGCATAGATTGAAATTTGTATACATATAGGAAGTATTTTATTTTCTAAATCAAAGTATAAATTAGACGGTACTTCGATTCCAAAATCAACATATTTCACTTTAGCGAAGGCGGATTCAATTTACGACCCCCCCCCTCCTCCTTCGCCGCTATAAGCAGAGAACTAACGTTAATGGACCATTAACTTCAACAGGATGACGGAAAGAGGACTGAATTACCAAATCAATGTATGCTTCAATCCACATTCTCATTCTAATATCATGTACCTTGTTTCAGAGAATACATTGGATCCTTCATCGGAACAAGTTTACACTAAATCCTTATGCATGCTATGGTTCTTCCTAGATTAGCAACCGCGATTTCCCAGTAACAGAATCAGCATCACAAGCAGAGTACAAATCGTTCCTTCTTTAGCCAGTTTAAGCAGAGAATCATCATTAATTACTCAAAAACGGCGAGTTATAAGTTGTAATCTTTTTATAGATATATTACAAAATTTTCCTTTAGTAAGCAAACAAGCAGGCAGTTAGTTTCTAATATGAAAATTGACATCAATAAGAAGA
Source organism: Argiope aurantia (assembly GCA_026543865.1). Lineage (NCBI taxonomy): Eukaryota > Metazoa > Arthropoda > Arachnida > Araneae > Araneidae > Argiope > Argiope aurantia. The sequence continues at coordinate 37,702 of JAPMOR010106430.1, forward strand.
ATTTTCCTTCTTTTAATTAAATTCTCATATTTTCAAGGCACAAAACGTGTTCTCATATATCATGTCAACCGATATGTGAGAACATGTCACAATCCGAAAAATATAATTACAAATCGAAGAGGTTAAGAAATATTTAATTAATTGCTTATAAATATCCATGGAAAAGTTCATTTCATGTTAACGTTGCTCTGCAGTATTTCATAAGTAAATAAATCGTTTTCATATATTTAGCAAAAAAATTGTAAATCCTTACTGTTGCCTAAAAACTAGAAGAAATTGTTACATTCTATCCGCAAATTTTTTAATGCATAAGAGAATAGTACGTGGTGATTTTTCAATCACAATTGTATTAGGCCAACTACTGAAATCTATGGATTTTCTAATACCACCTAAGTAGTGAGGGGTGGGTGGGTTGAAGGGCTAGTCCATTTCACTCTTCCGTAAGTAAACAATTCTTGTATTGAACTGAACTTGGATTTAAAGAGGCGATAAAAACCGCACGCGCACGTCCAAATATTTTAGATCTGTCTTAAACGTGCCTGATTAGAATTCAAAAATAAAAATAAAAAAATTGAATGCTTTTTAACTTATTATATAATTATTATTTGTTATTATTTTGAACAAATTGTTTGCCAGTGAATTCTAAAACCCTCCGCGCTTTTGTGCATGCGTTAGGATAGGTTAATTCGTCAAAATAGGGATCAAAGAAAGATGATGGATTCCTCAATTCTAAATTCTAAATAGCATAGCATGACACAAATATGGCTGTTTAACCTCAAACGTCGATGATCGGATTCTACATTTATCTCTTACATTCATTTGCGAATAAAAAAAAACAAGTTGGGTTGAGTAGTTAATTTTCATACATTTAATTATGGTCTTTATCATTTGAAGAAAAATTGCAGCTAAGTTTGAATATTCTAATGGTGTTTAATTGACTTTTTATTTATATCCTATTTTAAATTATTAAAATCAGCATTTTTTTCAAATTCTTTCAAAATTCCTTAGATGAAGGGTTTTAAAAAGCATTCCAATTTCGGCTTTAAAAAAATATTTATTAAAAAAGTGTATTGTTAATTAATTATCCAGTATTTTTTTTCGGAAATATCCATTAATTATGTCTTTATAAAAAAAACAGTTGTTGAATAAAGAGGGAACCTCAAAGCATTTTTCCGGTTAAAGTTTCATTTTTAAATTTCATATTCGATTTCATAAAATAAGCAGCATAAAATAAAAAAGAAAATATTCAAGTATATTGATTCAAAAAAAAGTAAAAATAATCACAATAAGATTACTTGATAACATTTTTCTCTTTCAGAACCGTTTAAAATGACAAAAATGAGGGATTTTTTTTCTAAAGTTCGTTGATATTATATAATAATCACAAGTAATAATGTTAGAAATAAATTTGATCTATATAATTTTAAAGTATTACGTAATATAGAGAAGAAAATATATGTCCGTAACCCTATCGATTTCAACTGTATTTTGCGATATCTAGATTTTTATTTATAAAAGGTTTGATAAACTCAAATGTAAAACATTTTTTCTTCATACCTGGTCTTCTTTTGTTTTGCGCGCCAAAAACACTGAAAAACAGAAAAATTTCATAATTTTGCCTTTTTTCAGTGTTTAAATAATTTTTGAAATCTATATATTTTTCTTTTAAGAATTCTTTTAAGAAAAGTTCACATCGGAGAGTTGTTTTTAAAATTTAATTAAATTGGAATTAAGAAATTTTGTCGTTTTCCCGATATAATTTCTGAAAATTTTACAGTATAAAATTACTTTCACGTCATCTTAAAATATCTTTATAATTATAATAATTTTTTCGTATTTTTTTTCTATTTCTAATGAATTAAAAATATTTTAAGAATTTTTTACAGCAATATATATTATTGTTGAAATGAGACTCGACTCTTTTTATTGTAATATTTCATTACAATAAAAATACTGGCTTTTATCTATAGTAATTATATGAAGATTCATCTTATTTTTCTATGCTCAAAGGCTTTAATATAAATTATTCATTTAGTAAAATTTTTGATTTTTTTGTTCTCACAATTTAAATTTAACTTCGGAATTATGCAGTGGAAAAACATTTTAATATATACCAATTTTTAAATATTACTGATATTTTCTACGATATAATTTCGTGTATAAGAGAAAAGTAATGGTAATGCATAACATTATGAAAAAATTGGATTTTAAAATAAAGGAGTCGAAATATCTATCAAAATTTGAAATCCTAAAATATATTTTCGTGTAAGTCATTAAATTATTATTGCCAAAAATTCTTAGTTAAAATTTTGCAACCATAAATCCTGGTAAAACACTAGTCATCAAATATTGCTATTCCAAAAAAGTCGAAGCAAAATGAAATATTGTAAAACGTACAGCAAATTACCCACGATAATCTTGAAGATTGTATAGAAGTAAAAATACTCTATTATATTGAATACATTTTTTGTGATTAATGCTTAGTAATGATGAAATGGAAATACTGATTAAGAAGTACAAAAGATGCTAAAGTGAGTCAACTAAAGACACACGACAGATTATAAATATTAATGCATAATAATAAATTATACATTTGATGGAAATTCCTCCTATTTCCTATTTACAAAAATATAATAGTTTCATTTTTTAATTAATGTTATCTGGCTTTTTCTATATTGTTTTTTCTTTGTTCCATAGGAATCATTAAAAGGTGTTAAAGGGCGAGTAATTTTTTTTATGTGGATATTTTTTGAGTCTTTCAAATGTTTTAGTTTCTGAAAACAAAAGTTTTCCATCCTTCTTAGAATACCCTCTGAGTGACTTTGGATGAGAAGAGTAATCAGTAATTTCTGAAATAGAAGATAAATGTGCTTCTTAGATAGTCTCAATAATGAAAATTATTTTTTTTATTATTAAACTAATAATTATCCGCATTAAAAGCAATAATTCAAAATTGAAAGATTTGATTGTTTCTTGACACCGATTCTAAGAAACATTTTAACAACTCAATTTAAAGTGTGTGTTTTACATGTACCAAAAAAAACGATTATAATTTTTTTTCAATTATAATTTTTTTATGTTATACTGATGCATTTTTAATTTCTGTTTCTTTATTACAGACTGCGACAGAATCCCTGTTGATTACATCCAGTGGAGCGACAGCACTGCTATAGTGTCTTTAACGATTGCCATCTTGGGAATGATCGCAACTTTCTTCACCATGGTTGTATTCATTAGGCATAACAACACTCCCGTGGTCAAGGCGTCCACCAGAGAACTATCTTATGTCATCCTTGTTGGCATGTACTTCTGCCACAGCTGCACATTTCCCCTGCTGGCAAAACCAACTCATACCTCATGTTTCTTGACCAGGATAATGCCAGGTCTTAGCTTTGCCATGATGTACGCATCCCTAGTCACCAAGACAAACAGGATAGCCAGGATTTTGGCTGGAAGCAAAAAGAAAATAATCACCAAAAAACCTCGTTTCATGAGCGGCACAGCTCAAGTCGTTATAACCTGGCTACTTATATCTGTCGAGTCCAGTATAATTGGTGCAATGTTGGTTCTTGAGCCGGCAGATTCCATGTACTCTTACCCATCTTTGGACAAGGTTGAGCTTGTATGCAATACAACGCCTTTGGGAATCATAGCTCCCCTAGGTTTCGATTTTTTCCTCATTGCTATGTGTACGGTCTATGCAGTCAAAACGAGAAATGTCCCCGAAAACTTCAATGAAGCTAAATTTATAGGTTTCACGATGTACACAACCCTCGTTATTTGGGTTGCATTTGTTCCCATTTATTTTGGCAGCAATTCAAAAGTGATTACGTTATGCCTCTGCATCAGTTTCAGCGCCATTGTTGCACTCGTGCTACTATTTTTTCCCAAACTGTACATCATTTTACTGCGACCAGAAAAGAACAACAGGAGCGCATTCACGACGACAAAAGATGTCAGGTGCCACATAGGTAGAGGTCTGAATATTTCTACTTCTAGGCGTTCTTGCTTTCATTATACTTCTGATTTGGAGATGTCTGTATTATTTTTCTTATGTTTTCGAAGCTTCTTCTGCCTCTAAGGATATTATTGCTTTTCACAATTTATTTATTGGTACTTGTTTACTTTTACGGGCAGCGCGATTTACTTGGCGATTTTCAGATTACGTCAAGATTGCCAAGGCACTAAATTTAGTTGGCAATTTCCAGAGTATTTCTAGATCGCTAAGGCTCATTATATAAAAATGCCAAGATTTCGCCAAAATGGCTGCATTCTCGGTTTTTCGTACTGATTTTTAGATTACACCAAGATCGCTACAACAATAGGTTTACTCGGCAATTTTCAGATTAGATTGTCAAGTTCTATTATACAGGAAATACCAATATTTTTCCAAAGTTCGCATTACTTAATCTGCTTGATCTTTTTTTTTCTTTTCTTTTTTTTCGATTGTCGACCATTTAAATTTTGGGGGATTTAATGAAATAAACAAGTACCAAATTATTATATATTAATGTTAAAAATGTTTTTGATTGTAAAAGAATTGTTTGAAATGAAGCTTAAATAACAATGATCAGAAAATAAGAAATCAACGTACGAATATAATAGTTTCGGTGGCAAGTGATTCACTGCAATGTTTCGTTCAGAAATTAAAAGTCATATTTTTCTCAAAAAATAATTTATATAATTTCCTATTATTATTACTCAAAATGCATTTCATTTTGCAATCGATATTGATAAATTTTCATTGATGATTGGAGCAGATTAAAAGAAATTTAAAACGATCACTGTATCGTTAAGATAAAGATTTTTGCCAGATAAACGTTCTTGACTTCATAACATTGAATATTTATGAGTGAAAAATCATATTGTGCGAATCATGTCTATTTCCATTTTCCTGCTAATCAAAATTTTTCTGGACATTGCGTCGATGATTTCGCAAAATCGCTGTTCTAATACTTGAAAATTTTCTTGAAAACGTATCTTTCATGGATCATTATGCAGTGTTTCTTTTCATCTGCATATATCTCGAACGAAGATTAACCCAAGTAAGTTTATGTTACTCAAAGTGGCAGAATCTATTCCATGGATTTTAAATCTGTATCGAAAGTCATGTTGGAACGAAGTTACCAACCAGCAATTATTAACAAAATTGCTCTGTTCTTGCATTTACAATTGCATTCACCACATGAAATGATAAGAATTTGGTAATTGAAACAGAAATTTTCCGCTCACACGTGCCCTTTTCTTCAATTAGACATGCACTGTTCCAAAAATGTGTGGAACAGCGCATTTGTCTATACCTGTTCCAGTAGACCACGCACCGAAATAGAACAACTCTGAGGTGAAAACAATTTCACTGTTACAATAACGCTTATCGTGAATTTATTTCGTTCAAATTATCTTACTTTTGGAATAGCGTTGTAATTCATTTTGTTCGTTTTGTTTATTGTTTGCTATAGATACTGATATTTCTAATGCAGATTTTTAAATGTAGTAGACAAAATAAATTCATTCGCGCTTTCCAGGCAACATTTGTGCCTCCGCTATCTTCACAAGTAGATGAAATATAATATAAAGTCCTCCAAAAATAGGCCACCAATGATATAACGAAAGACAAAGAGATTTTTTTCTTTACTTCGAACGTGACAAAACATTATCGCATTATAATCGTTTTGTATAATCGATAACATTGAATACTAAAGTACAACATTAATTAATATATTATTTGTTGTCGTAGGATTAAATTTATTTCAAGAATGTTCTGCTGGAATTTTACAAGGAGTGTTCAAATGAAAAGGTACGAATCGACACTGTGAGTATAAACGAAGATCTTATTAAGTATACACCATAGGCCTGAGCACAACCATAATTCCATGTGTAGCCCCGGTCTTTTGTCCTTGATGGGCCCGTGTAGTCTTCGGAGTGTCCCACTATACATATCGGAATTAATGGTTCTTCTGTGCTCGAGGAATTCAAGACGCCACGTCAATTGGATGGCGCTTTTTATAAGAGCCTCTGCTCTCCCTTGCGCATGCGTTCGCCATCACATGCACCAATCTACGACGTAGATTCCAATCGCGTCCCTAGATGTTTCACTACGTTCGCGCATAGCGGCATAGGTAAATATTTTAACGGTTACGTTGTTACAATGTTTCGTACCTTTTCATTTGAACACCCTTTGTATCATACTGCAGTGACAAAACATCTGTTCGTTTATTATGTATTGCACATGAAGGACTTCTATATTATATGGGTTTTAAATTGAAGGCGTTGCTACTATTTTTGCTAAGCCTTTCTCGGGAATTTGTATTTCTAGCAATAAATAATATATATTTGTAATGTTTTTATTCCAAAATTTTTAGGTAGGTAATTGTTCTGTATGATTTTATTAATAATATATAATCATGTTTAGTGTTGTTCCAAAATTTTTATTGCTTAGATACCTTAGATTTTTAATGATCTTTTACTTCAGGTATACACAATAAATATATTTAATATTTTTAATACGTAATAATTTTAGATAAATACAAAAATTTACTCATAAATTGTAAAATTTAACTTTTAATCTTCTAATCAAAAATTGAATTTTTTATATCTTTTTAACTGATATATATATATTTTTTATTTTTTGACACAAAAATATTTTGGATTTATATTAAACTTTTTATTATAATGTTAAAATATATATTAATCTATGTTTATTAAAAGAAATACGCTTTCTTTCTCTTTAAGTAAAGTTTTATTAGTAAGCAGTTGCTGACAAAATGTCAAACTGATTGTACAAAGATTTAAAATCAGATAGAAGATCAATAAAGAAAAAAATAACTAATATTTGTTTTCTTCTTGATTTAGGTTATCCTTCTGCTGCTACGGTTTCAAGAAATTCATCTCATTCTACTTCAGAATTCAGCTTAGAATCACCAAGGTAGGCAGGCACAGGTCGTCATTTTTATTTGCGGATAATGATTTGATTACTAATTTTGATAACATTTTGGTTTTCGTTATTCATTCCTTCTAATAAGTTGCCCTAAATTTATTTAAATATTACAATTGGCAATACGCATTAATTGAGAAGGTAAAAGATTATTTTTATTATTTTATATTTATTGTCATTATTTAATTTTTCAGTATGAAGGAAACATACTTATTTTATGATACATAGCGGTAAATATAATTATTAAAAAAATGATCGCTTTTATCATTTTATTAAAAAAAATTAATCAAATATCCGGAGATCAAAACACAAATCTCGAAAGCATTTAACGTACATAGGAAATAAATATAAATTGGAATCATAATCACATTTATAACATCATGGAAAAAATGCGGATAAAACAGTTTATTTTATAATCCATAACTACGAATATGAAATAAAAAAATAAAGATCATTTTATCAATGTGTTTAAAAGCAAAAGACAAGTGTATCAAGTGTCTGAAGATGAATGTCCAAATATCAAATACTAAAGACAAAATTGCAAAAAAATATATATAATGGAATCGAAACCATGTTGCTAATATATTTTCATTAGATTGGGTTTCTTTTTGGTAGTTTAATATATTTTCTAAATAGATATATAAAACAGATTCTTGAATAAAATCACTCTTAATATTCTTGATTTCAAAGTCAAATTTTCAAATTCCTATGTACTCTGCATATTTAATGTTCTAATGAAACATTAAACATTCTATTCCGAATTATTCATTTTTACTCTCAATTTTTTAAACTTTTTATTATTTTTTAACAAAAATGTTAATACCAAAGCCTAAAGGTAAAATATTGAGATTCTAATACATATGTTCTAATTAAGTTGGAATATGTGTATAAATGTATCTTTCACCCCTAGTTTCCAAAATTTTACCCGTATGTTTTCATTGTTTTTTAAGTTCTATGTTACTAGATTTGTGATTAAAAAAAAAAGAATTCTTAGTTTTTGCTACATTAATGAAAGCGAGTTTAATTTTTTTTATTAAAATGACTCCTTATTTATTTATTTTTTTTTGCCTTTGATCTTTTGCATAATTCTTAATTTCAAATATTATTGAATCCAAATTTAATTTTTCTTGAATGAAATTCTAAGACGCTTTCGTTCAATCAGCTAACACAATTATTACATAATTAATGAAACTTATGAGTTTTAAAATAATTAAAATATTCTGTTTTTATTAGGAACCAATTACTGTATAAAGATTCAAAAGATTAGTACGTAAGAAAGTAAGCAAAACATCAATCCAAAAAGTTTATCTTACAGATATGAATCATATAATAATTAAAATCATCGAAAAGAATAGTTACAAGACTTCTAAATTGTCTTCCGTTTTTTTTTTTAAAGTATTATTCTAATTTATTTGTAATTCAAATTCATACGAATATCAACCAGTAGATGATATCAATATATTATCTGCCATACCTTTAACAATCGTTTTCATCGCTAGTTTTTTAATTTAATAATGTGCAAATAAAAGGAAAAAAAACATTCAACATTTATGTAAATAGAAAGGGATAACTTCAATAAAAATGTCCTCTTTTAATGTAATAATAATCTTTATTTATAAACTTTTTCTATGAGTTTTATATTGTTTTTTGAGTCTTAGAAAGCAAAAGTAACAAGAAAAATTAAAAATATAAATGTTTTATAAAAAAAAACTTTACAGTTCATGAGTTTAATTTTTAAAATAAAAATATTAAAAAATTTATTTATTTTATTTATAGCTTTTTTTTATTATACATCGTTTTCACATTATTGAATAATTTATTTTTTTAAATCACTGCTTGGCATCATTAATCAGTTATTCTTTAACGCGTAGGATCATTCCTGTTTAATATGATGAAACAGAAGACAGAAATATTCTAGTCTCAAAACTCATGCATGTTTGGTATGATTTTCCTTTATGATTTTGTTTATGATTTATATCTTTATTTACTGTCTCCTTATTTTATCATTCTTCTCCTCATTATTATTCCCATTTTTTTTTTACTTGCTTATACTCGGTATAAAAGTCTTTAGGACTTGCAGAAGCATTTTGCTAACCCTAAACAATAAAATTTGACTCAATTTTTGTCTAAAAAATAACGCTGGGAACACATTTTACCTTAAAAAAATATCATTGGACACAAATTAAAATGATTAAACTCAATAAATTTAGTTATAATAATTTTATAAATCTTTTATTTGTTTTTTATATAGAAGTTGGGGTTTGTTTATTATTGAAACCATAAAAAGAATTGAATCATCCAGTGTTTTTTCTCCTATCAATAGAAATGTTCCTCCATTTATTAACAATGAAAATGTGGTTTTACATCTATTATTAATAATGATATCAACAGCATATTAAAATAAGTAATAATCCGCTGTCTTGTGGAATTAAATTATGCAAACTAAAATTTTACATGTCTTACTCTTTATTCTTTTAGTGTATGTAAACCTTCACATACAAATTTTTTGTTAAAAAATTGCGAATTAGATTTATGTTTTAAAAATTTCGGAAATTATTATTATTATTTTTACTTATTAAAGGAGTAGATCATTTTGGTGTATGGATAATCTAAGAGAACTTATTGTAGGGCTGAAATTTCATGTTCGATCATCTTTTTTGAAACATGCCAAAAATGAATACTTTGCACATTTTAACTTTATTTTTATGACTTTCTCCATATATCTATTGCATAATATCAATTCAATACACAGATATTACACTCCTATTATAACAGTTTATTCCTGAATTCCTCCAAGTAAAATGCACTTTCTCTATCACAGAAACCTTTCTTTGGACCTCGTGCACAAGAACCCGAAACCTGAACCTACTACTCGACGTCCCAGCATGAATCTCTTCTTTCGCCTCCGAATCAGCAAACAAGATAAGATTGCTGCCAATGTAGCTCAGCATATCCGAGCAGTCCGCGCAGCAGAAGCCCTGGATCGTAGAACTCGTCTCAGACGTACCGATTCTTTCAACTTCCCGGGAATTCCTCCCACAATTCTCCCAGTACAGAGAAGCACATCCAGTGGCGAAGATTCCCCAGGAGGCCATGACAAAAAGAGACTAGTTGGCATGATAAAGCAGGCGTACACCGAAGACGTCATTGAAGAAATGAGATCTCAAGTAGAAGACGTCGCGTGCCAAACTTCTTATGATTTGCTGGAGGCTTTGCTGCCATCCCTGAGAAGGCGTGTTATGCGATCAGAAACATCCATGACGACTGATGATGAAGACCTGAGGTATTCTGGCACGCCTTGTAAGATGGGCGCGTGCCATCACAAGCGTCCACCCTACAGCGATGGAGGGAGGCATTATTCGATGTGTGATTCAACCCTTGGGGCGATGAATCCAGCTTATGACACGACCAGTTTTACATCAAGAAGTTCTTGTAGACCAAGATCTAGGAATAGACATCGAAGTGACGGACGGGAGGACAGAGTTGAGGTCGAGTATAAAATCCCAAGTGATAGCGATTTGCTTGATTATGAAGTGGAAGAGGTGATATCCTTGAAAGAGATGAAAAAATCAAAGGCCATGCAGCTATTGGGCAAAAAGGGACAATACAACAAACTCCAGGCCATGACTGGAGATGTAGCATCCTTGTACCTGCCACATGAGGGTGTCTCCGAAGCCAGTTTTTCGCCAACGGTTAGCCAAGATAGCTTAATCGACGCCACCTCGTCTATTGTGGAAGAGAGTGCTAGCACCGGCAGTGACGAGACATCAGGAAGTGCTGTCTATAAGAATATCATCATCAATTTAGGAGGAAATCAAGACAAGAGGCCTTTCAGTGCGTCTCAAAGCTCAACCACTTCTGCTGCAAATTTAAGTATGTTGCCAACTATAGTAGACTCAAGGATATCCCACTCACAAGAAAATGTAAACGATGGCGGTAAGCATTCCCCCGATGTTTCAAAGTGGAATTCTCCGAATGGGAATCCAAAGGGACTGGCAATGTGAAGATACAATTAGTCTAGTGTAATATGAATGTTCTCTTTGGTGTGTATGATGTTTAAGATTGAATTCAAATCGTTCTGTGTATGTGCATTTTGTAAGACATTTTATGTGAAATGAACAAGTGTATTTTCGTAGAAGAGGATACTAATGGTTTAATTATTGAAGTGCCACTATGTTGGCTTATAAGTGAGTTTATGGGGCCAGTTCCATAGTTCAGCATTTACAAACAAATATTACTGTTTCGTTGAAAGCATATATCAGTTTACGTTTCAGTATTACATACACATTTTAACGTTGATTTTCTAAGGTTATGCTGGAACAACATATCATATATTTATAAACATAATGTAATAATAATAGAGTTTTCATTTTTAATGTTTAATTTACGTTTATTATCATTATATTATATCTTGTGTTTTTATAATGTCTTGTAGTTTTTAAATACATTCGCAAATTGTTTTTTCCCTCAAATAGAATACACATTTATAGAAAGCAAGCACAATAATCTATTGATGATAACATTTTGCACCATTTTTCTTACACTAAGCTTTTGAAATTTTCTTAGAGTTTAATAATCCATAACTTAAAAAGCTAACCAAGACGCTCAAAATTTGTACTTGCCTGAAGTTCGAGTTTTGACTCAAAACAGTTTTATTGAAAAAAATATCATATTTTTTACATAACATGCTTGTTCATAAAGGTAAAGTAATCTTAAACACCTTTGTTTTTGAGATCTCGATTTCATAACGCATTGTATAGAAGAAGAAAAAGAAAAAAAAAAACGAAATGAAATTCCTTTACATACATACCATTTTACGATCACAAAATATGATTAGTCTACATTATTGAATCTGTTCCACAGTAATTAAAATATTTCGTCTATTTCCAATGAATTAAAATTAAAAAAAAGTGGCAAACATGTTATTAAAAGTAGAATTGAAATTAGTAAATTTTTCCAGAGATTTTATCGGAGCTCACCCAGGCAGCACAGCCTGTTACACAATATTATACAATATTGTGCGATATTATATGATATTAAGTCATAAACCTGACTCTCCCGAAGGCACACGGATAAATAATATTGAATGAAGCAACACTAGCGGGAACTGTGGTTGAGTCCTAAAGGCCATCACCGGCCACGGTGCAACTCTTCTCTAAGGAAGTACGTCCCGTCATCGATGGGAGGAGTCAGACCCCCACCTTTTCATGTACCCTAGGGTGGCGAGATCCAATCACTATGCCGGACGCATCTCATCCTCCTTTCGAGGTGCCCCCCCCGGAGGGATATTATATGAATATTGATGGATGTCATACAATATTTGTGTACTACTAGGTAAATGCAAAAAATACAATATTATAATTTTGGAATGTAACAAAAAAGAATCCTATAGTTTTTGAATCACATAAAAATATTTATTTATTTTGAATAAAGATTTTTCAAAATATAAAAATTCTTTAATGAATTATATTCTTTCCGCAATAATTAAACTAACATCTGTTTTAATTAATCAATTTAAATTTTTCGTTATTATATTTAAGTGCCCTACTACAACAAATAAGAATTTGTTCATATATTCAATTTGATTTAAAACAAACTGGCCTTTTTAAGATACATTTATTAAATACTAATCAATTCTGTAGGTTAATTGCAAATAGATAATTCTCGTAAAAATAGGTTTTTTTTATATATTACACTGTTAATGAAATATTTTAAATAACTTTAATACAGACACTGCCAAATTTTGGCGATGAACAACAAGATTATATTGTTAAAGTTTTCTAATGGTTAAAATGATATTTAATTTTAATAATATTCTAATAGCATAAAATTTATAAAAAAATTTTGATGGCATAATTTCGGTTGAATCATTTATTCAAATATAAGTTTTGTTCAAAATAATTGTTTACTTTGCTAACGAAATTGCATTGGTAATTTCGTTACTACATTTATGTTCCAACGGAATCAAATTATAATTATTGCATTCACTTCTATAGAGAATACTGTAGTCATATCACATCCAATAATTTTGTGTTTCACGTTTAGTTCTGCTTCAGTGTTGTGAAGGCTTGTATGTTGATGTTTAGATTAGTATGCATTTAGCGCTGTTTTTTATGTATACATTCTAGTCACAACAAGCTGCATCTGTGTTTCATCTGATTGAAAATCCTGTACCGACTGTGTGGCTCATTCATCCGCATATACTAATGCTCAATGGCCGATTTATTATGCTGTTATATGTTTATATATGTATATGTAACCGATACATCATTAGGAATAGGAACCGAAAGAAGAATTTGTTCTTCTAAATTAGAGAGAAATTGTCGTTTTAAATCAATTCTTAATTAAAAAAGAATTATTTGTTCTTTTCAATCCATTCTTCTAAATGAACTAAAATAAAGTATTCTTTGTCCCCTGCTTATATTAAAATAAAATCACTCATTATTTTATTGCTTTAATTTTGAAGAATAATCTTATTATATTATTTTATTTCTTTTCATTTTTGTTATGTCACAGCGCAAAAAAAGGTGAATATATTATTATTATTTGTTATTTTGAATAAGAAAAATGTTATTCTTTTACAAAATTACAGGACATCTTCATGATTATTATAATTTAATAAAGTATTTATCCAATTTTAAGGTCCTAATTTTCACATTCAAGTAATTTATTGAAGATAATTAATATTCACTATTACTTTATCTGAAATTAAATAAAGATCGAAGTTTTTTTATGATCTAAATAATTTTTAATAAAATTTTCGAAATTCAGTCGAATTGTATATTGAGTAAATTATTTTGCTTCTAAGTTGCTTACTTTTGATTTATAACCGTTTGTTTTAATTTATCATTCTAAACTATGGCATGATGATTAGAAATATATTTTCAATTCTTCATATTCATTTTCTTTAAAAACTCTGATATTGAAAATATTTTTTTAGTGTGCATTTACTACTCATGTAGTATTTTAATGCACTGGCCATTTTAAAAATAAAATTATTTTTCCTCACAAAATAACTCACAAACCTTAAAAGTGAAAAGCATTTTAAGTCATCAAAATTTTATTAAATATTAAAACATTCGAAATCCAGTCGAATTGTATGTGGAATAAACTATCTTGTTTTTAAGTTGCTTACTTTTAATTTACAGCTGCATACTTTTATTTGTCATACTAAAATATGATATAATGATTAGAAATATATTTTCAATCCTTCATATTAATTTTCTTTAAAAATACTGAAACTGAAAATATTTTTTTTTTCAGTATGCATATACTACTCATGTTGTGCTTTAATGTACTGATCAAAAAATAAAAATATTTTTCATCAAAAAATCGCGCTCACAAACCCTAAAAGTGGAAAGCATTTTAAATCATCCAAATTTTATAAACTATCTTTAATAGTTTTTAAAGGTAAAAATATTTTCGTTTTAAAATATATGTGCTCATATATCTTGTTTAACAATCCCGTGTATTGACATAAATAAATAAAGTTCAATTAGAAGAATGGGCTTTTCAATCCCTTAACTTCCTATGGTGAAAAATTTTATTCGCTGTTGTGTAAACTTCATGTGCTATTGTAAAAAAAGGCTTTGTTCACGAAGCACTCTACGATCAAATGTGTGAAACTTTTGTACAATTACTCGAATAGCTTTCAGTGTTATGTTTCAATGTTTGAAATAAAAGAACCGTTTGGAAGAATATTAGAATGTTTTTATTGAGTTCAGAAACATTTAGAATGATTTACTCATTACTTTCTCACATATTGTGTAATAACGATTTCCTCTCTTCTGGTTTAAAACTGTAGAATTTAACAAGTCCGTAATGCCAAGAATGATCAGATATTTAGTTTCAATGTCCTACTCGTAAGAGTGTTTCGTAGTATAGTAAAAAAAATCCAGATGTGTATTTTGTATGGGGCACTGCGACCGATTAAAATCAAAATTTGATGTAGAATTGCAATAGTAATCACAAGCTGCCATACAAATTTCACTTATTTAAATCATTATACTTTTTAGTTATCACGTTGACAAGCATACAAAAGCCCAGACTGACAGACGGTAAGCCCTTAGATAAATTTGGTTTAGAATTCCTTAGATAGGTATATACATTTGAAATTTGGCATTATTTAATATAATTCATTTATCTAAATTATTCCATGTTTGAGTTTTTACGTTTACAAGCATGTGAAGGTACTGGCGGACAGGCAGTCAACGTTAGATGAATTTTATTCCAAATTTCATACGGATCTAGAGTTAGGATGTTAAACCAGTATATTAATTTTTATTTGTCTATTTTTTTTAAAGTTTTGTAGTTATCGTATTCGTTTGCATTTGAATAGACACACTGCTTATGAATGAATTTCCTTCAGCATTTGATAGAAATCTACGTATTTGGTGTAATGATCACGTACCACATTTCATTCGTGTAGCTCTAAACTTTTCTGAGCTATCGTGTCCATGTACACGTATAGAGTTACAAACAGATGTGATTCCAGAAACATGCTTTTCTGACGCGGGATAGCTTAAAATCTGAAAATTCGTTAAAATCCGAAGTTTAAATTTTTTATGTTTGCAATGCTTTTCTTTATATATTTCTTACAGGAGAAAAAAAACATTCTGAAATTTTAAACAAATATTGAATACCAAAATCTGTCTTAAAATTAAGAATATGAAAAAATAAATTTTTTCCTTTTTATATAGATTTTTCTTTATCATGTATGAAATATTCATAAAAAGAATAATTATATAATTCTGCATCAAAATTTATTTACTTATATCATTTAAAACATTTTTTAATCCCCCACCTAAAAAAAATCGAGAAGAGGCGTAAATCTTTTTGCATATGAATACAACAATAAAATGACATAGACCAAATGAATGAAATGAAATATGATGGATTCTTACCTACAAAGATGTAGATCAGAGTTTATTATTCTATCAGATGTGCCAATAGAATATTTTTTTTAACAAACACACTTGATAAAACTTAACACAACTACAAAGCATCCCTTTTTTCAAAGCTCCTTTTAGCATATGTTACCATTAAAGCCTAAGAAAAATGCTAAATAATTGTTCAGTTATTATTTTTATTTGTGAGTTTATTACCAGAGGATCTGAGCAGTATGAACAAAGTAAGAGTTGTTGAAAATTCTAATTTGAGGAGTTTTAATCAAACTTTAACATTTTACCCCAATCATTTAGGATTAAATTATTACCCAGGCCATATTTTTACTTTTCAAAATATTATATACTTCATTTCTTGATAATTTTTTCTTTCAACAATACGACAACAATTTCTTACGACAATATTAAATGCATTTTTTAGCGCATGTTATTGTTTTTCCATAATTAACGCGGAAGTTTAAAAACTAAAACAGATATAAATCAAATAATTATTATATTACGGTGTTTCTAGTGAAAGATATTAAATGTATTCTTATCTTTAAACATAAATTTATAAATTATTATTTAAAATAATATAGGATCTTGCAATCCTTTTTTCTAAGTTACTAGCATATGACACGGTTTGTACCAAATCAGCGACTAATTAAATCAATCTATTCACTAATTAGTTCATAGAATTATATAAAATGAGACCGTAAGTGTTTTTTCATGAAGATGCCACAATTGTATAAAATTTTGAAATTATAGTGCACCAAGTAATAATTGAAAAATTCATTCAAAATGTCGTCTAATAAGTCATGAAGTAAGTCAAATAAAAGTTTATGAGAACGGTAAGGTAAATATTCAATATATAAGGCAAGTTATATACATTTAAACTATAAATATAGTAAAATCTCAGTATATCGAACTGGTAGATTCCTGTGAAAATTCACATTATTTATAGAAATTTCAATATACGAAAATAAATATTACAAATTTGTAAAAAGAACTATTTATACTTATTTTTGAAATATTATAGAAAACAACCCCGTTTCGAGTTTACTCAAGTGTGTACAAATATTAAAGATATTGTTCCCGATTGTAGCTCTGATAATAGAAAATTTTACATTGTTTCTTAATTTATTTTATTGACTTTATTAACCATTAGATGGTAGCACATAATAATTTTTTTAATTGCGATTGCAAATTGCAAAGCTTGAAAGGTTTATTTATTTTTTGTAAAAATTCGTAGATAGTACTTTTTTTAAATCTGATTATTTATTATCAACCTTATGTTTCTGATTATAAAGAAGTCGAATTCGTTGATTTTGAAGATGACTTGATTAAATAATTCAGGATCAAATTATTTTGAATTGCAGCTTTCTTCCGATAGTGAAAGTGATTTGGATCCGGAAAAACTTGTAGGATATTCATATCTCTTGTGGCCTTTGAACATAGTTGAGGGAATCCAGTCCATCTATCTTTCATATTTCTTGGACTTCTTGCGCTACCGAAAGTGCCGGAATTCTTGCGCATTTTTCTACCGAGAGCGACGGAAGTATTTGAAATATTTTTTGGCGATGGCACTCTTGAATTTGTATTTAATCTGATTATTTACTGTCGACCTTATGTTTCTGTTTATAAAGAAGTCGAATTCGATGATTTTGATTAAATAACTCAGAATCAAATTATTTTGAATCGCAGCTTTCTTCCGATAGTGAAAGTGATTTGGATCCGGAAAAACATGTAGGATATTCATATCTGTTGTGGCCTTTGAACATAGTTGAGTGAATCCAGTCCATCTATCTTTCATATTTCTTGGACTTCTTGCGCTACCGAAAGTGCCGGAATTCTTGCGCATTTTTCTACCGAGAGCGACGGAAGTATTTCAAATATTTTTTTGGCGATGGAACTCTTGAATTGATTTGCATTGAAGATATCACTAGTTGCACAATATTTGGCGAGAAGAGAAATAAAGAAATAATAAGAATCTCATAGGAGGTAAATTACCCCCGGAAGTGGAGTAACATTAAGTATTTTCATGTCTTAAAGCATCGTTAGAAAAAGACATCTTAAAAGGTGGTTATTTCTTTTATTACAATTTAATTAGCTTGAGTTATTAAAAAAAAGGCTAATTCATTTAACCATGCTAAAAGCCATTTTGCATGTAAAATGTTCTTTTTTATATATAAAAAATATATATATAAAAACTTGTATAGAATTTTCCTATCTTGTTTAGTAAATGCTTTGTGAACATAAACATTAAAAACGAAAATAACACATTTTAATCAAGAATTCGAAGCAAATTAAGATTAGAAGTCGTTAAAAGAATTAAAGTATCCGTCTTTTTTAAACGTATTTAATTTACAAATTTACTTGCAATGGATTTACTGATATATAAAAAAAAGATTCGAATACAAAATTGGAGCTGAATTGTTAATATATATTTGAACAATAGTACTTTTTAATTTGTTTTCAACATAATCGTTTGCAAAAATTGCTTGTAAATAATGTTTACTTTAATTCAGAAAAGTAAGAATGTCCGTAACTTGGGAATATATTTCGGATCATATATGTACTATTTGGAAT
>JAPMOR010106430.1:56116-82042 GCA_026543865.1 Argiope aurantia
ATCTACGAAACCTATTTTAGCAAAAATTATTTTTCCCTGTCGTAATGTGTAAGATATTATTTTCTAAGAATTTAGATCAATACATAAACCAAGAATTGCTAATTTTCTGCAGAATTATTTTTATTCGAAAATTTTCATTGCAGTAAGTATTCAACTAACGAAATTAATATTCTTTTTTAGTGCAATAATTCATCTTTTTTATTTATAATTAATCCCGTTTTAGTGCAATATTGCAGATCATGATTGAGATGTATGTATATCTGCTTACATACATCACTAGGAACATAATTTCTATGCCAGAATTTTTGTTCCTTGTATAGAAACTTTTTTCGATATACAAACACTATTTTCCTTATTATATGGTGATTTTCGTTTTATAAAAGTTTGATGTGCTGCAAGTGATATATTTTTTTATTGCATGTCTACAGAAAGTTCCAAAGTGGTATTATGAAAAAAAAAATTAACAAGGCAAATATTTCTGACCATGTTTTAAAATGACGAAGTATATCCCAAAATAACCCTTGTGAATGTCAAACTGATCTTTAATTTTATTAAATAAAACATTTTTGTTGAAACCTCATTGTGATGTTCAACATTGATAATGTTCACATTTAGAATAAACATGATCTCAAATCCCTCGTATAAAAAGGTGAATCATTTGCCTCTTCATTTCCAGGTAATAATAATTCTCCTTAATACATAATGTATGCCTTTTTTGCTATAATATTTTAGCTATCAAGATTATTCTACAGATAATCTGTAATGTTATTTTTAATCTCATTTTCTTTGAAATTTATGCATTTTGGAAGCATACTCACTACATGTCCCTAGTGAGTGCATTGTAAAAGTCTAAAATAAATTCCATACAAATTCTATACTTCTTCGTCAGGCTTTCAGAATATCTTGTGTATTATCTTGCATTAGTAAAGACAGTATAGTTTTTCTTCACCAATTTTAAATTTATTATCTTGAGAAGTTACTTAATTTTTACTCATTCTAAGCATCTAAGTTTTGTGATTTTTAACAATATCTGGATAAAATTACATTGGTAATCATTTGCAAGCTACATTCTTGTTTTAAACCATATTCATGATATTGGAATTTTATTATACATAATTTTATAATTTTAAAAACATTTTGAATGCTACGTCTTTCTAACACAATGTTTTATATTTCTTGACATCGTCTTTTTTAGCACAAAATGCCCAACAACATTATTAGAATATTTTCGCGATATTCTGGCACTCAGAACATCGCAGACGATTAGATATGTTGAAAATATCTCGTTCTAATAGTGATACATGTCAATGTTTAAAAGCACACACATTCATTTTTGCTTTTTTTTTTTTTTTTTGATAAACTAGAGCTGTTTCTTTTGCACTTTTTACCATTTTTTGACATATAAACAGCAATCTCCTCCCATCAAACATGTAAGGGATTACCGACACTACCTCACATTGGCCATCGTATTATACAGAACTACATAGTTCCACAGACCGAAAGCTCATTGTAACAGTAGACACGTCATAACAAAGCCATAAAGGCATTTTGGAAAACAATATAATCACTACTAAATCATACGATTGGAGATTTTAGTGGAACATCACAGGAGGCAGTCTTCATCTCGGGTTACCTTCCAAAATGAGAAACTTCAATCCTCTCTTTTTATGAGGGGTGGCCATCCTGCGGTATGAGGGGGAAGCAAATAGGAACCACTTGGTGAAAGAGTGGACAGCAAAATGGGCTGTAAAATATATTGTCTCGCTTCCTCCGGAGGGAAAAAATACGCCAGGCTTCGATGCAGATTTACGACTCTTTGTGAGAGAATAGTGACTTTTACGACGGTTCCCATGGCAACTGGTTTTACTTTACGCCTTTACTTTTCCCGCCAAAATCATTTCGAAGGTTGTTTGCGGGCGATGGGCAGTACAGAAGGAAAGGCATCGTGTTGCTTGTGGATAAATCGAAGTTTATCTGGCTACCTAATTTGCTTTGCACACGTTGTTCTTGTTGTTATAAAAAGCTTGTAGTGTATTAACCTTTCACATTTTGGAACATTCACATCATCAAGAATGTTGTTATTGACCCCCCCCCCAAATTGATATATATTTATTCCGTATTTTATTGATTTTTCTAATAAAAACAAGAGCTGGCCTTTATAACTGATCATTTTTTTATGTATTTAAATTATGTTTCAGATATGAAAACAGCTTTTAGTTATCGAATGCATTCGTCCTTTTTTTGCACATTAAAAATTTATTTTCCATAAAAAAAAATTTTTTTGAACAAAAATATTAATTATTAATATTAATAATAAAAATATTTAAATTACTAAAAAGTCATTAATTAAATTTTATATTTTTGTCATATTTATATATTTTTAAAAAAATTAAATGCAGCTAAAATGATAGCATAAGCACGTAGTAAATATTACCACAAAGCCCTATTAAACAAATGTACTATCCATGATTTTTTATATTATGCTGATCTAATCTCTTCTCTCCATATTTCTAATACAGTTACAAAGAATAACAATAGCAGATTTTAAAAAATCCAAACATTAAAAAGAATAATAAAAAAAAGTGGATTTCTTGTGGGTTTTTAAATGTTATCTTAAATTTTAATTTCAATAATTAATTTCGTGTTATTGTGAAAAGTATTTTGAAAGTTAATTTCAGATTTAAAAATGCGTATCAAAAAGTGAATATCGTGTAATATAAATGACCAATAGATATAAAAATATATTGATATATCGAACCAATCGATATAAAAATTAAATATCGATTCGTCCATATTTCTTTCGGAAAATTCTAACGTTCTTTAGAGCCTTGGAGTAACATTTGCAATCTATATTATGGAAATAAATCAACAGAAGTAACACGGAATACATGCAAGAAACAATTTCCAAAATTACTTAAAAAAATTAAGAGCAATAGTAGGAACATACTAAATAAAATCTAAATGATCAATAAAGCATTTTCCCACTACTTTAAAGTACGCAATAATTTCAAAAAAAAATATTGCTGTCTAAAGCGAGGTGCATGATAATATTGCTTATGAATACGACTGCAACAGTAATCTTTTCATTTGCATCAAAATGGAAATGCGCATTACAGCTATATATGCCTGCTAAAGTATTAACATTAGAAAAATCGATTATAAAGCAATCAAGCGATAGTAAAATTTTAAAAGAAATCTTAATTCTTTGATTATTCTGAGTTTTTCTTGCTTTTTTTTAGAATTTACTTTGTTAATCTAAACAAATAGACTTCGCTGAATTCTGATGGTATTAAAAAAAATCTGATAAAGTACTTCGTTCAGCATTGATTTTCTTTAAAACAGCACAATTCTTTGTTATAAATAAGCAATATTATAAAAAAAAATACGATTTCAGTTTTATAATCGATTGCAGTTCTCCAATTACATATTAATTTACTGTAACAAATATTTGACGGCATAAATGATCAAGCCTCAAGGCTAGAGTATCGTTAATTTCTTCACATACTTTTCCAAAATTCTATTCCGTCTTATTATTAAGACGAATGTTATTGTATTAATTAATTGTTGAAAATTCCATCTAAAGAAAGAATGATAGCATTCCAATTACCGAAAAGTTTTGTTAATGACAGTGCTATTTCTGAATTTGAAAATAGAATTTATAAATCTAAATTTTTGTTAATTGGTATCCTTATTTATTCATATTTACGTTATTGTACTTTATTTTAAAAGACGTCTAGTTTTCTGTTGATAGCTGAGTTTTGAATCCCAAATTTGTATCATTATTTACACAGAGTGAACAAATGAAATTGAACCCTGCTTTAATACTTTAAAATATTGATTCTAAGCATGTAAATTAAATTGCAGATCTGCATTCTAGAATTTTGAGATTTTTTTAAGAATTCGTTCGAAAATTACAGCCAATTATCATTTATAAATTATATAAATTTTACTGTTTTTTTACATAATTTAACTCTACATAGTTAGTTAATTATTCTTCATAGATTAATAAAATGATTCCCAAATTTCAAATATTTTATTAAAATAATTCTTAAAAATATGAAATAACAAAATAGTACTGACTTAATTATAATTCAGAAATTATATATTAATTATCCAAAAAAACAAATGTTGTATAATTATAAATCTGCTTATAAGCAATTTAAAATTAATACATGTATTCAGGATTTTTTAAAAAAATCAAGTGCTTTTTCTCTATACCCGAGAAGAAGTGCATTCATCTTCTAACCATTCTGTTAACTCGAGTTCATATATTGTTAAACAGTTAGTGAAACAATTGTTACTGCATCCAGATTAGTACAAAATGTACAATATGTCAGCAGAATTGTTCGAATTTTCTTAGTACCACGCTATATTATTAGGGATATTATATATTATTATTCTAATATTCCTTCACTGAGCTGTATGTCTTCAGGTAATGAATGCTGAATAGATGCTTAATCAATGACTTCTGGCCTTCGTGACCATTTGGTGACTTAGGATACAAAAATGAATTTTCTCAAATATTCGAGAATCTTCATATAGAAAATAGCTGTATTAGAAATATTATCAACAGCGATCCGAGTTCCGTCGTTTGTTCTAGAAGTTGCATGTCACTGGACTTGTAGAAAGTGGAAGGAAAAAAAAATGGCTAGAGGGAATAGAGAGATAGTTTTCGAGTGAATTCTTGTTTTGGGAGTGTTGATTTCCGTCGAATTTTCTGAACGCTTTGTGCTGCTGCGGTTTGTTTAATAATGGATAGCTACTTATGTGCTGCTGTTTACTACAAAGTTTTATTTTGCCACTATATGTTCATGCTTTCGTAAAGAATAAAACGTCGTATTCCTTAATGGGTCTGTCGGATGTTTCCACCTTACACGCAGCGAATGGCATTTACAGTTTTCTGAAACAATGTCGGATATTTTGAGCCAAAAGGAAATGAATATACAAAACTGTATATGCAATTTCCAAAGTTCACTTTTAAAACCTGCCCTATAAAATATTATAGATTGAAGCTGAAGAAATATTTGAACCAGCTTGCCTGATAATTGAAGACCAGATAGTTAGTATTGGACATTAGCGAATCGGTGTTTGCTAATGTCCAATAGTATCGATTCGGCTTTTGACTTTCGTCATTGAGTTATCCAATAGCCTTATAACAGTTGGCGTGTGGATTAGTAATTCGGCAGATCCAAAAATGAATGCTTTGTTCATGAAATTGTTGCCTTTACGGATAATTGTTTTTGTTTATATGACTACGAAGTTCGTCATTTAATTCTATTGAAAACATGATTAAATTGAAGATTAACAAAATTTACTGGGTTAATGAGTTAATCAACTAGCTGTTTGGTTTAGTTGTTTGATCAAGTGAATGTCAATTTGTCGAATATTTATATTTTCAGAAGCAGAAATTACATTCTTTGGCAAGTTTACTTGCTCTATTACTTGCAAAATAGTATGTATCTAAAATTATATGAAACAGAAGATAAATCCTAATACTGAAATAAATATTTGTTTCAAAGAAAAAAAACTGATGAATAAACTGGTTTTACTTTATGAAAAAATTGAATACATTTTTTAAAACACTCACTGATCAATAGACTAAACTGTAGATTTTAAAATATTTTAATTAGGTTCTATTTTTTATTCTTTTGTTTATAATTCGTTATTTTAAATATTTTTGTATATTACAATCAAAAGTTTTTTCCTCAAAATTCCTACCACCTGCTTCAAGATTAAGATAAATTAACCAATCAACAGAATAGAGTTGCAGTTTATAAAGCTTATAAAGCTTTAATGCAGTTTATAAAGCTTTAATGCACACATTTAAGAAATTATAATACTCTCAGAAAAAAAAGGGAAAAAAAAACGATTTCTAATTTCATTTATACAATAGCGAATAAAGAAAGTTAAATAAATGTAATAAGTGTTTTATTTGTTGATTTATTTTTAAGGTATGTATATACGTTCGGAATAAATATTTTGGGAATTTTTAAAGAACTAATTATATATATATTTTTTTATAAAATAGATTGAGAAATCAAATCTTTGAGAAAAAAATGTATTTTTCAAAATCCAAAATTGTTTCGAAAATTGGTAGAAATATGGATTTTTTTTATCGGTTTAATGTAGCAAATCCATCTGGTTTTAAATTTAATGAATTATTTGTTCACATATTTGCATGTGCACTCAAGAAATGTTATTATTTATTCACATTCTAAGAAATAAACTATATTTCTTCCCATTCACGATATAACAGATCCAACAGAAAACTGACTTGAAGTTTTCAGTTTATTTTCATATTATGAAGCATCAAAGTAAGTGTAAATTTTCAACAAATATATTTCTTATTCTGTAATTTAGAAGCTGAAGGAGTTATTGAGAAATTAATTTACTGAATTTGAATAAAAAATAAGCGGTAGGTATTTTAATTTTTGATGTTTATCGTCAAAAGACTTTATCAAAAAAAATTTTAGATAATAGCATTAAAAGATGCAAAACAGTATTAAAACTTGTTTTTTGCAATATAAAAAACGAATTTAATTTCCAAAAAATGAACGTTAAAACAAAATTCAAATATTTTTATAAAGAAAACATAATTTAAGAATATCGAATAAAAAATATTCGATATTTTAATGGAAAATCGATTTTTTTTTAACGCATTTGCCTACCTCTAATTTCTCAATTCTCGTTTTTGTTGCAAAAAAGAGAAACCTGGAACTATATCAATAATGAGTTTTCAGATATTTTCTAATACCGAATTTTATAATATCCATTTAAATCCATTGATATTTGCTAAAAAAACAGCTTTCGCTTATTTCGATAAAAAAAAAAATCATATTAGAAAGATCTAGAACAGGAGTGGCGAACCTTTATGGATCAACGTGCCATTTTTCCTAAAGAAAGGGCTAATGAGTTATAGACGTGCCGTAAAATAATTTTGGCGTATGATTATTGGGAAGATGAAACTAACAACTTACATTAGGATTGTAAGATGTTACTTTTAGCAGAATGCATGCTGAATTGGGAGTCATCTGCCAAACGGGTCTAAGCGGGTCTTTAATGTTATTCATCTCTGAAAATGACTCGCAACCTTAGATGAAAATATGCTTAATATAGAATGAGGCAGCTTCTTCAAACAGTTAAATGTTTGAATCTAATTCCACGTTTCCTTGGCATTTTCACTTATGGTGCTTTTAACCTTTCTGTGTCAATTAATTCCAACTTTTTCCTGGTTTCAATAAATTTTTTAATCCACATTGAAGTAGATTGGAAATCAATCAGTTGCATTTCAAATTCTTCGATTTCCAACCATTCGAATTGGGACAAATTCAGTTTATCAAATAAAGTCAAATGCAAGCTGTTTTGAAAACCGTAAAATTCAAACCTGTTTTTATCGGCGACTTGCCCAAAATATTGTGTCGCGTGCCATTGATGGCACGCGTGTCACTGATTCGCCATTCTGATTTAGAATAACATTAATGGATTCCAGAAAAAAAAAATGGGCATATGGCATTTTCTACAGTCGCGATATTTTATAAGATGTCCATATTTCCCAAAACAAAATTTTTCTCTAACAAACTGAATGCAAAGACTGATATTCTGAAAGGTAATCCTCTATCAAAAGAGTAATAATGGATACAAAACATCGATGGAAAGAAACAAAACTCTAATCGGGCGAATTCAGTGATATAGCAATTTTAGGAATTCAATATTCCATAGATATCTGAAATTGGAGACAGTACATAGTACATATACAGACACAATGAAACAAAACCCAACTCAGAATTGTGTTTTAAAATGCAGGCAACATTCTTATTGTCATTTTTAGCGTATGTTGAAAAATATTGAATTTTTTTTAAAGCATTCGCTTAAGGCCTGAAGGTATACTAGTCAAAAGATATTTTTAATGAATTTTCTTTGGATTTTTATGTTAAAAATAAAACTTAAAATACCCTATTCAAATATTTGGCAATTGATAAACTTGACATTGAGACTTTTTTTTAAGATAGAAGCCTGCGTTGAAAAGCCGTCATTTTGGCAAGAATATCAAATATTTTGTTATTCGCAATTCTTGACATCTAAAAAAATCTCTTTATAAAGCTGTTTGAATTTTGTCTCTACGTTTGATGTTTAGGAATTTAAATTGATTTTTATTTTCTTGTGTATGAAGTATGTAAAGAAGAAGTATTGTAATCTTCAAACACTCGATATTTTGACAAATCTCCACATTTCAGACTTCTCTAAATTTGAAAAACACATTTTCGGAATTATATTTTTATCTCTGTTTGTGAATGCGATGATTCAAGAACGCTAAACAGCTGAAATTTGGTTGTTTTCCAAATTTGTAGGGATCTATCAAATTTTGACGAAATTCTTTCAAAAGTATACCTGTTCAGCAGTCCGAATATTAGTTAACAATTTAACCGCATAGCGAAGAGAACTAGAGGAATAAGATTTGGCACATGACTTTAGCATTTAATTGAAGATATTCTCAAATTTGACAGCCATTCCGTCAAGACATGGATCATCTGTAGGTCTATACCTTCGCAAGGATGTAAACGTACCTACTCAAAAACACACGAACTAAATTATATGAAATTTGTCATATGATTTTAAGCATGAAAATGTAGTTCTGGGTGAAATTATCATCTAATCTGGTCAGGCGAAAAACATCTAAATCGCACATTCAGTTTTTTGATGCCTGTATATTAACTGATCCTTCTGATACATTAGCAGAAAGTAAATACCAAATATCGCACTCTACGCAACCATCGTTCGCTAATAGCATACAGTAAATAATACACAAATACATTTATTCGACAATATATGAGAAAAATTCTGGATATCACTCCCGCTTGGTTAAATTTGAATCAATGTAAACGTTTTTAATGCTATTTTACATCTTCAAATAAACTTTTTCAAATCTAAATTTTGTTAAAATCATCCTATAAAAAAGTCTCTTAGATTAAAATCTAATACTTGTTTTTTGTACAAATTTATTATAACATATTTTAATAAGTTCAGAAGTTCATGAACTATAATAGAAGCAATCAGTCCATCTAAAATAATTTTCAATTATTTGAATACTTCACATTGCGAAAAAATTGAATGAAAGACTTATTCATATGAAATTTATATGAAAGACTTATTCATATGAAATTTATATGAAAGACTTATTCATATGAAATTTATATGAAAGACTTATTCATATGAAATTTATATGAAAGACTTATCCAATGAATGTTTGATAACTCAATAAACTCGATAGCATTTAAGAAAAGTTAAGAAAGTAAAATATTTGTAAATATTTTTCAATCCCAGATATTGCGTCGGTTTTTCAGTATCTAGTTAAAACAAATGGATGATGCGACTGCTATAGTATGGTCTATTTTTTGTGCTGTTGTTATATCTGTAGAATTATTGTCAAGGCATTTTTAGGTGAGCTGATCATTTGGATGCAATGATCACTTTGTCTTGGACCTTAAGTGATCACTATCAAAGGCTTTCATTGTATTTTGTATCAGAAGTTCGTTTCTGATTTGTATCAGTAGTTGCTTGAGCCAATTAAAATAAACTCTAAATGTTATATTCCATGTTATCTTCAAAGTTCCAACTATTCTAAATTCAGTGGAAATTCACTTAGTTCTAACGAATTTTCTTCTTCAAGTAGGTTATTAAGTGTTTGACTCCTATCACTGGTAAGTCATATGTGGATTCAATGAATTAATTGCCCTTAATTTCTGTTATAATCCAAAAATTTTGGAACGCGATAGTATCCATTTAGATGAGCAGGTCTTTTTTTTTTAATTCTTACTGCTTTCACATAAAATTTAATTCTGCTTATGGAATTGGTCACCAGATATGAAGGCTGTAGTGGAGAACTGTAGTGGAGTGGACTTCTCAGAAACTTCGAATAAATGTCGGAAAGACTGTTGGGGACTTCTTACAAATATAGCAAAATACAGACAACAAACATATGTAGTCTACAGCATCCAGTATAAGGACATGCATCATAATCAGAAGCTTAAAATTAAAAGAATTTATTAAAACGAGATAAATTCCGAAGTTACTATGACACAAAGATGTTTTTTATATAATCATAAAATATACTTTCAATGATACCAAAATTCTATCTTATATAAAATTTTCCTGTTTTAGGTTAGTTTTGAAAAAATACATTTTAAGCGAAGTAGTAAGCGCAATAGTATTTTTTAAATTGATCTCATATAGTTTTCATTGTTTTTTTAATATTTTATATTGACTTCTTTCGATTATTAATAATCAAGATAAGAAAATGTGCACTATTTTTTCTTTTGAATAAGTTTCAGTATAAGGCATGCGTTTTTAGAAAATTGTTGAAATGTTGCTATATTTAGCAAATGTAAAGATTTTGTGATGTGCGTCCATTTTTAAACACTGTTGTCCTTTCTTGTAATATTAATTAATTAAATAAATAAAGATAGATCGAAAATTAAAGAAATGCATAACCCAATGAAAAGTACGTTACAAAGCTTTTAAAATAATACGAGTTACATGTCTTTCAAAGTTAAAAATATTTTTCTAATGCAACCATTAAAACAAAATTATACAAAATACTTTTTATTTGAAATTTTAAGCAACTATTAATCTTTGTGAAGCAACTAGTCACCAAAGATGGCTAGTGAAATAATACACTGAAATCAGTGTATTAATTATATCATTGTAAATGAAAACATTTGGGGGAATTTTTGACATTCTAAGGCGGTAATTGTTTCCAGAATGTGAGGAATTACTGAGAAATATGCGTCCACAAGATATTGTCACATAGATATTCTAGTGTTGGACTCAATGACGCACACAAGAGGTAGAGCTAAACCAATTTATTAACAGAACTCGGAATACAGTAACTGACAAATCTTCTGCTTTTATATAAGCAGAGAAAGTTCCAGAATACTCTTCTGGAGACAGTAAGAAAAGTCCAGAACACTTGTCTGGTAAACTAAAGAAATGTCCAGTATCTTCTGGAACATGAAATAAAGGAAAACATAAAATCAAGGAATTAAGTATTTACATATATCATTAATCTCAGTGTCTCTAGCGGGATTCGAACCCAGGTCTCTTGATCACAAGACCAGTACCATGACCATTCGGCCACGGAGAGTCGACAGTCTTTCTTCAATGCGGCAATATTGTATGTTGTATTGATTTGCAGAAGATTCACAGGAATCAGTGCATTTATGGATCAACTTAAATGCATATAAAAAAAATTAAAAACTGATCTAACTTGAAAACAGCAGGTTTAAAAATGTCACTCATAGAATTCTTATGAATTATTAACTATCGCAGATGTTATCAATTTATTTTCCCGTATACCCCTTAATGGCATATAGCATAGGTACAGTTTATACAACGAACTCACGAAACGCCGTTATACCACACATAATCGATTGTACTTATTTATAATTTGTTACATAATACAACAAAACATATACTGTATTGAAGGCTGAAATTCATTTTAATCCATATCACGAATATAAAAGCAATGTGTATTAATGATAAAGTGTGTTTTAAAGATAAATAAATAAATCGTTTAAAACAATCAGTTAAAGAAACAATACATCAGTTCTTAAAATTATAAAAAAACAATTGATTTTGCATCTAAATAAATCTTACTGAACTATAATGCTTATATAAGCAAACATGCAAATTCAGCCATCAACTTATGAAATCACATTTATAAAAAGAATATTTATTTTTCCTTCTGTTGCGCAGATATTTATTTTGAAACTATTTCCTCAGTTTTCAAAAAAGAGAGAATTATTTCTGTATATAAAAAGGGGATAGATTATTTGCACGATATTTTTAATTCACTATTTTTATCTGGATATGTCCGGAACTGACTATTGCATTCGAAGCTTTGAATGCATTAGACAGACGCGTACAATGTATATCATGTAATAAACTTGGGAGAGACATAGACATATATTTTGATCAGCATTTTGAAGAACATACAATTGTTAAGAAACGTCATGAAAGATTTATTATTTTAGAATTTGGAATAAATCTGATTCTTGGCACTATTTTGCTTCCTGGAATAATAAAATAGGAAGTATATGATTTCAACGTGTGCCTATTTCGCATTGTAAAATTGTTCTATTTTCTTGTTCAAGTTTTATTTCCTATTTTATGTATACTTGTATCGAAAGATGACATTCCAATTTCAGTGATGATTAATATTAAAAAAAAAGTTTTAGTTTTAACAAAGAATTAGGGTTTCTAAACCTTTATTTATAATCTATTTAATAGACAATTTGTAGAAAATGATTTTTCAAAGTATATTGGGCGGTGGGATAGTTTTATAAAGATAAATCACTCTCATTATTAATAAATTATAAATAAATTTAATTAATTACTGATTAATGACAAGTCGAAGTATTCCTTTGTGATTTGAAATAAGAAATAGAAACCTCTAATGACGATTTATCGAAAATTTGGTGTGGCTATTGCTGATATTCTTTTCAATGTTAGTTGTTAGTTTATTAGAATATCTGAACAAAAAAAAGTTATTGCTAGCAAGTATAATTAGTGTTTAAAAATTATTGAATTTTTCATTAAGTATAACTCTACGGGCTTTTAAAAGGTTAATAAAGAGGTTTCAAAGAAATAAATCCTCCGAATATTTAATTATGTTAATTTTTAATGTTATGGTGTAAATAAATTTCTTCACATTTTACTTTTTATCCTTAACTTCAGCTTTGTGTCATATTCTTTTTATTAAAATAATCTTTTTGAAGAGTTTTTAATTATTTTTTTTTTAAATTTTGCACCCCTTTAAGATACATAAAGCAAAAAGAATGTAACATTATAATAACATTTGTAATGTATTATTGATAATATTAAAATTATTTTTTGTGACAAAATATTATTTCCTTAAATTAATAGCGAAATATGTTATTGAATTAAACGGATTCAAGCATTTCAAAGGCCATCTTAGAATGAAAAAATCCTATTACATTATTTTATTTAATTATACTCTTATTATTTTATTTTATTAATAAAAAGAAGATCGGTGATACAACTATAACTTTTTGTTAATAATTTTGACGTCTTATACCTTACTGTGAAATCAATGTGTCTTTTAAGATACACGATGGATAACAAAATTAATTTTATTTTGTATACTTCTGGGTAATAAATTAATATTTGAATAAAATTAGATGGAATTGCTCTCCTCGAAAATTTTCCGTTTATTATTTAATAAATTAACTTGTCTAATGTTAGCCGCATGTCAAAGACGAACAATAGTTACGGAAAAATGTATTAGCAAGCCAACTTTGGCGCATAATCGCTGAAAAATAGTAAATAAACAAGCTCCAAAAACCTGAATGTATTTTGTGCGCCATTTTTTTTTCAAACCGAAAAAGATCAAAATTCAACACAGAACTACAATTTTGTTAACAAAATCACACATCGAAGGTCATACGTTTAAGTAATTTTTTTTAACTATAGCCTTTATATTTTTGTGAAACTTTTAAACATATATGATATACTTTTAAACATATTTGACACCTTTTAAACGTATATGTTTCAAAATATGATGCAGATTTACAATTTAGGTATTAAGTATGAGCATCAAATTTTATTTATCTAATTGACTCCCCATTGTAATAATGGGGTAAATTTATATTCGGACAACTGGAGGGACACAGTTCTTTTAAATGGATTTCATTCAAAATTCGAAATAAATTTGCAAATTTGGTGTAAAGACATGAAGCCAAATTTCATTTCTTTCGTTCAAAATATTTTTTCTTGTATTCAGAGACAGAGAGTTATAGCCCCCAAATGCGTTTTTTGAATTCGGGGAGTTCTGAAGCGTGATGATTCGTCAAAATCGAGTTTTTTTTACAATTATTATAGTTTTCTCTTCCCTATTCTTCCTATATCCTTCCCAAACCTAACGTAAAAATGAAATAACGGGGTCCGGATGACTTAATCCACATTTTTTGAAATACACTTTATTCAAAATTATTTATATTTTCATAATCTATTAAACAAACTCTTGATTTGACTTTTATCAATTCTAATGAAGGGATAAACTTTTAATTAATTATGGTTTATTTCAGCAAGTGACAATGCGATTTCAAATTATTAAATTTTAAGTATTATTTACATGTTCAGCATTATTTTTAATTTGAAAATTGGGTTTATTTACCTCTAAATTAATCATGCATGTAAATATTTAAATTTGATATTTTTAAAAGTGAGATACAAGACAAT
Source organism: Argiope aurantia (assembly GCA_026543865.1). Classification (NCBI taxonomy): domain Eukaryota; kingdom Metazoa; phylum Arthropoda; class Arachnida; order Araneae; family Araneidae; genus Argiope; species Argiope aurantia. The sequence goes on from JAPMOR010106430.1 coordinate 70,373, forward strand.
TATAATTTCAATAAATTATGTTTTCCAAAATGCTAAAACCAACTTTTAGTTTCATTATTTTAAATAATCAAATATAGAAATGATAATGCCGAATTCCTGCAAACAGTTTATTCATCTTTTAATTTAATTATTCTAGTTTAAATAATTCCTAATTAATACAAAATTCGGATCGTATTTCTTGAACTATTTAGCAAACCGAACTTTTCAAAGGAAATCTTATAATATTTCAAGCGAATAATTTCTATGTTCGGTACTCTTTTCAACTAAAGGTAAAAATCTTAATTACCAGGTAAAGGATTTTTATTAACATCGCAAATCATTAACATCAGAAAACTTGATTTTCATTTCCTTAGAGCATATAATGCAGAATGTAACGTTTCAATAACTGTAAAGATATCTCGCAACTGTCACTTTGCCTTTGGGATTGAATTTCTAAGAACTTTTCGAAGAAAGTTTTTGCATCCAAGTCAACTGACTTCTAATTGTTAAAAGAGTAATGATTTGTTTTAAACAAGTTCCGTTTTAATTATGGAATTCATTTCTATTTAATGAGGTGCCAGTAAAATTTCTATTTAATTTGTGCAATTTAAAGACGGATTAAATAACAGAAATTTTTAAAAATCTGTATATAAATTAATGTCGAATCTTTATTTCAATTTAGAGCTGCATTGTTTGTGTTTCTTGATTAAATTAACATCAAGTAATGTAGATAAAACTCTACTATTCCGCGGGGTACATTTTATTTGTTGCTTTATGATTAATTAAGCTTTTGTCATTCTAACAATTAGCAATTCGCTTTGATGCAAAAGTATTTTGATCTTTTAAAATGTCGTTTGGCTTTGGAAAATATAATAGTAAATTAGTGAACAGTTTCTCATTTTTTCAATTTTATGGCCACTTTTAATGTTTAATTAATTTCTCCTCACAATAATATATTTTACAAAGCAGCTTGTATATTATTTCTATAAATTTTTAATCGTACCTTAATACTCCTTTGTGCAACAAGCTTTGTGATTCAGTAAGAGTAAGTTGTGACTGAAGCGCAATACATTTTAACTTTTCTTTATATTTGGTGTTTTACATTGAAATAAAGATATTAATATATCACAATTCTATAAAATTGATTTCTTGCAATGTTAACAGAGTTCGTTAAAAAGAGAAATTTACTAAAGTTTTTATGGGGTTTAAATGTCATAACCCCTTACATTTCTCCTAAGATGACCCCTCAGCTACCATTCGGAAATTTCGTAATGAATTTGGCAACCTTTGAGACAAAAATGAAGGTTTAAAAAAATCCAAGAATTTCTGCTATATCTTTTTTAGAACCGAGATCTTCAAATTCTTCTAGAAAATTCCATACCTTTTCGGAGTCACTGAAAAAGAAGTTCTCATATGACGATGAATTCTGTTTAGATTGTCATCACATGACGAGCTGATCCAACCAGTGTTATTATCGTGCCTTTGCTATTGAAGTGGTTATTTGTAATTTCTGAACGTGTTATTTATCTCTGCAATTGCTATTCTGTGTGTATACCTCAGCTACGTTTTTGTTTCTGTGCTTATATTTTTCGTGGAATAAAATATTGTTTGCCATTATCCAGCTTGCTGTTTTAAACTCACCTGGCTTAAAAATTGAATTTTAAAAAAAATATTTCGAAAAATTAAAATTTATTTGTGAAAATTAAAATTTAAAATAAATACGTAAAATAATTTATTATCAATTCTATCATAATTTTTCGAAATTACATTCTAACGAATAAATTTGCAGAAGATTTTTCTTTCATTTAACTGTAATTTAGCTGTTTCAAATATTTTTCTTAAAATATTTTTTTTAACTGCATACTAAAATTTTTTATATGCATTAACTATAACTTTTTCGCTCTTATGGGTAACAGCCTTTGTCGCTATATCCCTCACTGTTTATATTCAAGTCCAATTCAAGTACATAGTGGAATGCAGAGATTTTCTTTTATCGTAAGATCTTTCTAACATATATTTTATAAAATATCTGCCTATTTGTATGCATGATTTTATGGATTTACCGGATGCGTCCTGCTCACAAAGACAGGCTATTGTTTATCACAGTCTATTAAAGCATTATTTAAGGACATTTAGGGGTTTTTCTTGACACAAGTTATCACATATTTGATCTAAAAATTTCCACCATCAATTTGTATATGGTCCCTATTTTTGCAGAAGAAATAACGTTTTACATGATATAAAAAATGGCATAAGGTATTTTTTTTCTTTATTATAATTTATTTGGTTTTAAAGATACAGTATTGCGGGTTTTTCAAATTCTCTAGTTGAATAGAAAAGAAAAACTTTCTGACTGAGCAAATTTGTCGAAAGGGAACACATACAAATTTTTAAAAAAATGGCATTTTAAAAATTAACGGTAATATTTTTTATTAAAGTAGTCTAATTCTGCACCTTATTTTGAACTCTTTTGAATTTATATAGTCCAATTATCTTTAATAGGTAAAGAATTAAACCGCGTTTCAATCTTTTTGAGACGTTTTGTATAAATATATATATTATAATTTATATTAATATATATTATAATTAACCTATATATATATATATATATATATATGATTAGATACTTTCAGAATTGAATTTTCTTATTCCCGTTTCAATATGCAAATCTTGCAAGTAAGTATGACAAGATTCACTAGCTCGTTACACCTGTTTAGCTACTGATACTTCCTCTATCTACCTTAAGGAATCGAATCCCTGTTAAAACTTCTGGATTACCGACTAGAATAGAAGATCAATTTTTAAACAGACAGTTTGTGGGGAGTAAATTCTCTTGGAATCTATATCTTTTTTTTTCTTCCTAAACCACCTAAAAATGTAGCTTCTTTGTGGAGTTCTATTCCATTTCGAAAGAGAAAACAGTGTTTCTTGTTCAAATTAAATTGGGAGATACTCTCAAGTTAGAGGAAAGAGTCTCCATTTCGATTTCCTGAAGTTGATTGAGTGCGAGATTGGAGTAGATCTGTCTGGCAAGTTCTGATATTCTGTCTGGGAATGGTCCCTTGATTAGTGATAGCAGAGGTTGTTTTTACTGGAAAAGGAGAATGCATTCTTTTTGCACTTATTTCGACGATATGTGAATTTTGAAACATATCAAATAGAGTTGTTACTTCTTTGAATAATTTTTTTGCCTAATTTTTGGTGTTTTGATTAGTTTTAGCAAGCTAGAAATATTTCAAATTTCGGATTGAAGACATTTAAACGAAACTTTATTCCTTTCGGTATTAGTTTTGAAACTTGTTTGTTTAGCTACTGTTTGTTAATTGTTTAAGCTACTTTGATTTTATATTATTTCAATTAATAAAATGATCAAAAATTCGTTATAAAATCATACTTTTCGTCCATTAAGCTTTATTCCAAAAGATATTTCTTACATATAAATTAATAAACTCTTGCTATTATTGTTTTTTAATTTTAATCAAATTTATTTAGTAACCATCAGAACGCCATGACTTTTGTATAACAATGTAAGATTAATTTTTTTTTCTTTTGTCACTCTTGAATAACAAAATAACCTGCAACTTTTTAAAAAACTATTTCAGATTTTCCATACTATAAATTAAGAGGAAAAGTACAAATCGAATACTAATTTCTTTGCCAATCTAAAGGCCAGTAAGACCAATTTAAATTAAGCTACTCTTAATACAACAAAAAAACCTTAAATGAATTTGATAATCATGCTTCTTTTAATGGTGCAACTATACCGTAATAAACACACTGAAGCTAATTAAAGTATTCCTTTTTCACTTAATATAACTTGCAATTATTTTTAAGCAAGTTACTTTTTCTGCTTATAAAACAAAATGATTCTTGTTTTAAGCTTGAAGGCGAATAATATTATTAAAGCATGGCATTTAAAATTTATAATTTCATTCCAAAAAAAGTGTATTATTCATTTATTACCTTTTCTATTTATAAAACAAAATGATTCTTGTTTTAGACTTGAAGGCGAATAATATTATTTAAGCAGGGCACTTAAAATTTATAATTTCATTCTAAAAATAAATGAATTATTTATTTGAAATATAATGAATTAACTACTTCGTGCAAGAGAGAGAGAGAGAGAGAGAATTAAAAAGTAATAAAAATATTTGTGAGATTTTGAATTTAAGAATAATATAGAGTTATTGGCGAAGAAAAAGGCGATTTGATGTAAAATTTTTCTTAACAGAATCTTTAATTTTTCCACTAAAAAAAAAAGTTCAGCATTTTACTCAGATCATAAAAACTCAAGACAGTCTAGCAAAAACATTATTTTCGGACCAGAAAATTGAAGAATATTTATGAGGTACGGTCCACTCAATTTTCAATGTATATGTCTTTTATTTTTTATTTCCTATTTAAATTATTCTTTAATTCAATTTAGGTATTCTAAAGCAATGATGATGAAATGAATTGGATTATATCGATAATTTGTGGCTTCAGGATTTCTATGACAGCAACATTGGAAGCAATATTGTGCAAGGAATATCTTCAATACATTTCACTTTAGTTTTGCAGGCTGGGGGCAACAGACAATTATATTTTCGAATGATTCCTTAAGGAGCTATTACTTCTACTATTCAAAACTAAATTTATCTTTTCGACTTGAAATCAATTCAACTTTCAAGTTGGATAAGTTTTCTTCATACACTTATATTCAGTGAGAAATCGTACGGAAATAGTTTAACTTAGAGACCTTACATTAACCCTTTAGGTACATATTTATTTGCAAAACTTCTGCATTTAGACCACATTTAATTCTTTATGCATGTGAAAAGAGTAGATATTATGCAAAGTACTACAAGTGATGTTCAAATGAAAAGTTACGAAACGATACTGTGGACCATACACCATATGCCTGAGCACAACGATCCCATTGATTAACGAGAAAATGAATTCCGTGTTCTCAGAATTCCTGCCACCATGACAAGACCCAGTCCTTCACAGCATCCTTGAATTCGCCCTCCGAGTTGAAGCGTTTCCCTTTCAGATGTTTTTTCAGGGGACCAAACACATGAAAATCACAGGAAGACAGACATAGTATTAGGGCTGTAGGGTGAATGGTCGAGCCGCTCCCACTTGAACTTGGCCAGTTCCGCGTGTGTGACCCTGGAGACGTGTGGATGCACGTTATCATGGAGCAGAACCACACCCACCGTGAGTAGTCCCGGTCTTTTGTTCTTGGTGAACTTGTGTAGTCATTGGAGTGTCTCACAGTACACATCGGAATTAATGTATCTTCTGTGTTCGAGGAATTCAACAAGTTAAAGGATATTGAACGGCGCTCTTTATAAGATCCTCTGCTCTCTCCTGCACCTGCGCATGCTCCGATGTGCACCGGAAACACCAATTGCATCCCTAGATGTCTCGTTACGTTCTCCGATAGCGGCACAGGCAGATATGTTAACGGTTGCGTTGTTACGATGTTTCATACCTTTTCATTTGGACATCCCTTCTAGCATCCCATCAGTTCAATTATTGGAATGTTGTTCTGGAATTCGAATCAGTACGGCTTCAAGTTCAGTTCATTTTTCTATTTTCTGGTTTTCTTGCTGTCACACTAATGAGTATATGTCACATTGAATAGTGTAGATAAATTTGTTTGTTGCCTGTATTTGTTCGATACCTTCAAGAAATCTCAAATAGCCTTCCTGTTATTTATTCGAAGTTTCTAGGAAATGAATTCATCAGTAATAGGACTATATGTTTCATATCTGATAAACAATTCGGTGAGAGGAATAACAATAAAATTAAAATCTACTGCAGGAATTGTAGGAACTTTATGCAATGAATTGCTCTTCTATAATATATTCTATCGCGTTCAGATATATCTAGATTTTAATAAAATTAAAGAAAAAACTTAATTTATTGAATCGACTTTTGAGTTAACGAATTTCACACAGAACAGATTTAAGGACATTTAAAACTTAGGTTTGTAAATGATATTATTCAAATGTTAAAGGACGTAAATGATAAAGGAAATCCGTTGGATTACACCTTATTTTTTCCATTGGATGTGGAATACTTGTATCAAATATCAGTGACTTTAGCACCTCGAACGAACTTGTATATTCTCAAAACAACTATTAAATTGCTTTGCCTAGTATTCTATTATTATTTTTGATATCAATAAAAGAAATAATTTTCATTTCTTTCATATTTCAGTAAAAGGTATCTAATATAAAAAATCTGATAAAAGAATGCTGAGAACACCTAGTAATAAAACTGATATAGCCATTTCGAAAATTACACGATAAATATAGTACAAAAATATAAATACATTAACCAAAGCTTCTCCTGGAGTTATATTAGACCCTGGCATCATACGCAAATTTAACATATAAATGTCAAATTTCTCAAGTGTATATTTATAAAGAAATTGATTTTTCATAATTTCAAGCAGGGCCATCTTTTGGGAATTGTCTGTAAAAAACATAATTATTTGCATATTTTCAAAATACATTATTTCAAACAAATGAACACAGATATATCCAGACAATATTCGCTTATACGATATGAAAAAGAAGGCAGTCGCTTTTCCATACAACATACAGCATACAGCCAAAAATAGACGTGACTGTATCAGCATATGGATTATCGATATTGATGTCACTATTTTAGCAACATCTGGCTATTCTAAAATTCAAAATGCTGTCGAAATTTGGATAACTTTGACCAGATAAAGCAGGGAAGAAAAATTGTTACTCATGATATATCTTTCCAATTGTTACCTGAAATAAGTAATAATGCACAGGCATTTCATTTAATCATTAGAAGTAACATCCGTTTCTCCATTTTATAAAATAGATAAAGCGCGGGAAATGAAAATATTATAAATTTCCTTGGCGTCAATTATAATCAATTGGCAACTCTCCAGAAGATTCTCTGATGCCAACTTTGCCGATATTTGTGACACTTATTTATACGATACTACATTATAATTAATTACAGTCAACGTCTGTTTACGTTTTTTCTTTGCCAAGACTGATGGAGTTACTGAGGAAATATCACCAACCAAAATTACGCTGTCTCAGAAAGACAAATATAGACTAGGCATTGACTGGAAGCATGGTCTAAAAAAATATTTTGAATTTTTATTACAGGAAAATGGAATCTCCATTTTTTTCAGTAATGGAAAATGGATGTAACCTCTATTCATAAAAAAGTTCTGATGGAGGTTATCTCCCTCTATTGAAATAATTCCAGATGTACTAAAACGCTTTGAAGCAGTAGTTAAAAATGAATATATATTTTGTGGCGAAAGAAAGAAAGAAGTGGTTAAAAATGCAAATGTTGTAGAAACGAATTTCAAAGGGATTAGTTATGCCAGAAGGGCCGATGCTTCCAAATTGATATTTAAGAAATTTGATTTATTATAGGAAACTTAAAACAAGAATACTTTTAGTATAATTTGTTTTTGTGTAATTTTACTTAATGAGCAAAAAATATTTATCGATATCTTTCAATTGCTACTTCAGGCAGAAAATATTTAGTAAGTTACATTCTAAATTTAATGATAATATATTTTACATTACTTCATAAGGAAGATTTATTTTATATACTATCTGTTTGTTTGATGATCATATTATGTAAATTGTTTATATCGCCTCTTTAATACACTTACAGGAAAATAATATTTCGAATATAATAACACAATAGAATAATTAATTTCATTTAGTTCTTCGCATTTCTATAGAAGTATAATGCATAATAATAGCGTTATTAGATCTTCAAGATATTGCCAAGTATTAGTAATAAAATTATTGAAGAAATATTCTGAGATACTGTGCAATATCTTTTCTAATAGGATATCTGCTGTTATAATTAATAATGGCTGTTAAATTAATCTTATTAAACTTGCTAACAATAAACATATGTTGATAACCCTTTACATTAGAAAGCTAAATAAATTAAGCATAAAAAGTTATGGCGATTTAATGTTGTATCTTTCTTTCCGATCGCCATTTTGATGACATCATATCGCATAAATGGGGCATCTAAAATTTTACGGTATTGGTGATTTTGTTTTTATGCTCATAGTTACAGCGCAAGTGTGGTCTCCACAAAACTTCCTCACGCACTCTCTAAAAAAGTGCTATATCCCTTCCCCGTATAATATTATGGACCTTGAACAATAATTACATAGGTAACTGGTATAAATGTAGCATTTTTAATAGATTGATTAGGATATTTTTTTGGCTATTGATTCCTGATATGTGGTTACTACAGAAGTACCTAAAATTGAGGTCAAAAATATGTATTTGAACACCTTTTTTACGACCAATTAAAGCGACTATTTGACATAGAACTTCAACAGTAGTCACAAAATTATATACCAAATTTCATTTATTTAAGACATTGTGTTTTAGAATTATTAGTCTTTGCATGCATTCGAAAGTAAGAGTAGATAGACGATCAATTCTTTTCACAGATTTTTTTATCGAAACTTTCGATTCTAAAACTTTTGAACCAAATTTCAGCTACTTAAGTTGTTAAATTGTTGAATTAACCCATTTGCATGTAAGAAAAAACATTGTCTGTCAGACAGTCAACATCTCGACGAATTTTGTTCAAAATTGGATGCGAATTTATATTTTATGTAATAAACCTGCATGTAAAAATTTATTTATCAATTGCTTTGTAGCCATCATGATCATTTGTACTCAAACAGCCGGACAGTCAGACTTTTTCTGAAGGGATTTCGTACACAATTTGACTTGAAATCTACAAGTTTTGTGTAAAGATATCACGCTGAATTTAATTCCATCAAGCTCAAAGAATTTTTCGATTAATCGTATTCATAGAGTGACATAAATCCAACAATGTGTTTTCCGAACTCTGGGATATTTGAAAACGTGGAAATGTGAAAATGTTGAATCTTCTTAAAAATCTCGAAGCTGAATCTTTTGAAGATGACGATATTTTCACTTTCTCACTTTGCGTACGAGAAAGTAAAAATGTTACAAATATAGAAAAAGATTCAAGAATTCATGTTTAAATAGTATTAAAAGGGATCCTTCTTATTTTAGATTCCATTCCTCTATCCTTAGTAGTTCACATACACTGTACATTACTGTATGACATTAAACAATATTCGCAATATTTGTATAATATTGATGATTATTAAATGATATAATATAATACCGCACAATATTGTAAATATTGATGAATATTAAATGATATACTATAATATCACACAATATTGCATAATATTGATGGATATTAAATAATATAATGTAATATTGCATAATGTTGATGATTATTAAATAGTCTGATATAATATCGAACAATATTGTATAATATTGATAGATATTAAATGATTTAAACATAATATCGCACAATATATTATTATGTTGATTAATATTTAATTATATATTATAATATCTCGCAATATTGTATAGTGTTGATGAATATTTAATTATATATTATAATATCTCGCAATATTGTATAGTATTGTTGAATATTAAATTATAATATCGCACAATATTGTATAATTTTGTGAAAGAGGCTGTGCTGTAGGGGATAGACAGTTCTTATTAACAAATTCCTACCTGATTTATTCAGTCATCAATCTTTTACGCCATTCAGGTTGATGGCCAGATGGTATCAGAACATTACCGCTTCATATATACTATACATCTATACTTATAATAAAGCTCAATGTATGTGTGTGTGTTGGCGCTCTACAGGCCAGACCATTCACCCAACAGCTACCAAATTTGGCACGTGTATACCTTGGAGGCCGGGAATGTGCACCTGGGGGTTATTTTTTCGAATTTTTAACTGGAATATTATTTAATTAAAAATTAAGCGAAATTTTGACGTTTTCCTGCTATAACTTCCGAAAATATTACCGCACAAAAAAGTTTTTTACCTGAAGTTAAAGATCAAAAATTTATCTTTTAAATGATACTAATGTTTTAATCTTAAAATTAAATTTCTATTTTTAATGAATTTTTAAATAAATATTTTAGCTATGTTTTTCAATACTTTTTTTTCGTAAGCAATAAAAATTAAGATTAAGCACGTTTCGCATTCATGGGAAAAAATTAGCTTTTTTTCAAAGTGTTGCCATCACATTGATTAAAGCTCCAATTAAAAATAAATTAAATCTTTTTGGATATGAAATCTGCAAAAATATAATTTTGCGCACGTTTTTGTAGGAAATGAAACAAATATGAAATATTATTTTTTCTAAAAAATAAATTCAAGTAAAAATTATTTTATGATCTTTTACACTCTCTATACAGGGTGTTTATTTAGTCCCGGACCCATTTTGATGTTTAATGACACATAAAATAATGAAGATATAAACAAACTTATGGCATTTATTGATGGAATAACTCATATATATTCCTTTTCAGGTTTGAATATTTTTACTTTTGTAAATACCGTCTGCGCGTATTTTTAATTTCAGATAATTTCTTTTTCCAGTCTAAATATCTGTAATTTTCTAAATATCGTCTGCTTATTAATTGCATTTTTCTCTCTTTTGTTTTTGGCAACTATTGAAATGTTGTGTTTACTTTTGATGTGTTTGTGTTATGTAGTACTTTTGTATGTTATGTTTTATTCGAGCGAATATTAAGGAGAATGCATACACCACAAGAGAAAGCACAGATTTTATGGTGGTCATAGAGTTAATTTCCAATCAACTAAATCACTGACTTTTAAGAGTTAATTTCGAATCACTTAAACTGACTGATTTATGAAAATTTGAATATCACTATTTAATAAAAAAAGAATAATCTTAGATTTGACATCGATCGCTTCAAAGAAAATACGCCAATCAGCGCGCAGGTTTCTCAAGATTAATTGGCCTAAGATTATGAAAATGTTGAGTTTTTCTAAATTTTTAACATTTAAAACTTTATAAATAAGTCTTAGTTGATCGTGGAAAATAGAAACATTCATTCATTTATTTAAAATTTGGTGTGTCAAGAATATTTCTCAGAATATGATACCTTACTGCATTAAATTTAGACTTCATAATTTTTGAAATATATTTATAGGCCGGAACAAAATATTATTATTGATTTCATTTCAATCCTTTTGAAAACAAAACTAAAAATTGAATTTTATGCTGAATCTGAGAAATTTTTGTTGAATTATTGCTTGAGATATTACATAAATGATGAAAAATATTTTGTAATTAACGTAAGACTTAAATACCGAGCGATTCTGTTTGCAATACTCACATTCAATAATAATAATAATTAATTAATAACAATAAAGATGATAAATAAAATAAAACGCTTGGTTTTATTCAAAAATATCTTAATATTAATTGCAATTTCATCATTTACAATTTAAATTAAAGTTGAAATTTTGCCGGAAATGACAACAAATTAGCAAAATATATATAGTAAATTGAAAGAAACGATCTAAACAGTATAAGTTTGGTATGGCTATCAAAATTTGAAGATTAAAAATGTTTTGTTTGAGAATCCTTTAAGAGACCAGTTACTTAAAATATTTAATTGAAAATTGTAGCAAGCGGTAATACTGGCGAACCGGCTGGTCGCCAAAGGCGGCTAGTTATTTTATAAAATTAAAAAATATTCGCTATATTTTATACTATTAATTAATATTAAATTATATGATATAATATCGCACAATATTGTGTAATATTGATGAATATTATATAAT
>JAPMOR010106430.1:82052-156226 GCA_026543865.1 Argiope aurantia
ATATAATATCGCACAATATTGTGTAATATTGATGAATATTATATAATATAATATCGCACAATATTGTATAATATTATGAAAGAGGATATGCTGCAGGGGATAGACAATTCTTACTAACAAATTCCTACCAGATTCATTCGCTCGTCATTCAGGTTGACGTCTTCTCTATCAACATTGGGGAATCGGAACCCTGTTAACACGTTCAGGATTATCGACTCCGAAAGGAAAACAGTTTCCGGCAGACACAATTTGTGGAGAGCTAACAAACTCTGTAGAAGCCGATATTTTTTCCCTTACTCGCTTCCAAATAGAACTTCTTCCTGAGCACCTTTCTCCTCCAGAAGAGAAAACAGTCCTTCGCTTTCGAATTAAACTGGGGGAAACTTTCTAGTTTAAAGAGAGAGTTTCCATTTCGATTTCCTGGAGTGGATTGAAGGCGGGATCGAAGTAGATATATCTGACAGGATTTGACATTATTCCCGGAAATGGTTCTTTGATGACCGAAAGCCGATTTCGGTTTTGTTTGAAAGAGAGAAAGTACTTTCTAGGGGAGGGGGACACTCTTTCATGGCTTTCGTATTTTAAATCCTCTCTAATAGTTCCGATGATTCGTGCAATAATTCCTGGAAATCTTGCCTTGTAGTTTTTCAAAGAATTGACAGGAATCAGCATATAAAGAAATAGATGAATTATAGAAAATTCAATAAACGAATTTGATTATTATAACCTAGCAACCTTTCTGACCATCTGATTTATTATTTTTAAAATTATTAATTAAATATTTTTATTAACTTCACGATTTTAAATTTCAAATTTGGTAGATTTATATAAGCTGTTATGCAAAAAGTATTACAACTTTCTATTCACTATATAATGCTTCTATAATGTTCTGCCGTCTCACTTAAAATGTGAATTTTAATATAAGAAAACCTAAATGATTAACTTTGAACTAATTAAAAAAACATTTTTTTATGAAACTAAAAAAAATAATTTAAAATATAAGAACAGAGTCAATAAGCGCTGAAGTTTAATACGTACTACAGAATATAACTCAGAGGGCTATACAATATATTCTTTTAAATATACAGGAGTTTATTGTACAATAACTCAGAGATTTATACAATAAGAATGTTTCTAGTTCAACAAAAAATTCAGTGCACTAAAAGAAGAACTCAGTTTCGAAGTGATAAGAAGGAAAATATACTTTTATATATCCAATTAGTTTACATTATAAGAGTAGCAGTGTTTAAAAATGAATGCACCTTAAAAAAATTCATCCTTGATTACTTATGAAGTTGAAATTAAATTGTAATCGTAAGTGCAATAATTATGAAAAAATATATTAAATTAATTTTCAATAGAAGTTTATTCATTGTGGGAAAAAATTGAACCATAGCTTAATACTTTTGAAATAGGAGTAGCAACATTGAAATAAATTTGTGTTTTCTGTAATAATGAACTATATAGTTGTAAAATACGCTAAAAATTGTATATATATAATATGTGTGTGTGTGAATGTAGTGTTTGGAGCAATACTGTACCATTCTTCTTGGATATATTGTGAAAGTTCTGTCGGAGATGCCGGTGGAGGATATCGATTACGTATTTAACGCTCTAAAACAGACCATAACGGTTCAATTATATTAAGGCCAAGGCAGATGTTTAACTTCATCCTTGTGTTCATCAAACCATGATTGGACATGTCTCGCTGCCTGTACAAAAAATGTACATCAAAATTGATGTACTAAATCTGATGTACTAATGTACTAATTGATGTAAAAAATTGCAGCTTAAAAATATTTTGTTGAATATGCCATCAAAAACAAGATACATAAAATATTCATTTGAAACTTTCAGAGAGCTCTACTCCTGATGAGCAATCTAATCTTCAAAAGCTCCTGCTTTACAATTTACGGATCTTGAATTAAAAAAAATGATGTGACAAAAATGAGATTACATTGAACTGATACAAATAATTTATTTGGAAAAATTCACTGATGGAACTGATATAAATAGTTTATGTTTGGAAAATATGCTCTGTCCTAAATCGATTGATGATCCGTTTTCGGAGCCTGATACATGTTAAAATTTGCCGTCCTAACACAAATCCTTCACGGTGGCACTCAGTGGCAGTTTCATGTTTGGCATGGCAGCAGAAAGGAGATCTTATATTCGATCACTAATGTTATCTAATAATGTGTCCCAATAATGACATAATTCAAACGATGTCTCATTTTCAGAGCTTAATGCTTATGTTAACGAAGTTCAAAATCTTCACACTGTATGCGATGGAAGATTGGAAAGTAGCATGACAACAGAAAGGAGACGTTGTATTTTATCACGCGTGTTATGTAATGATTTTAGCTAATAATTGATCTATTGATGCTGGCTAATAAAGTTACCCTATAGTGATATAATTCAAACGACGATTAACTCTTAGAACTTGAAGTGCCTGCCATCGGAGTTCAGAATCATTATATTGATGGTATGCGATGGAAGTTTGGAGAGTAGCAAGGCAACAGAAGAAAGAAGGCCTTGATTTTATTTCAATTCAAAATTACGCGATCTGTTTCGAAATAGATCCTATGAAAATTCAAAGCGAAAATGTCTCGAACCAGTAATGTTATGAGAAATAGTGTTAATAGTGAAATAGCTGATAATGTGACTTGGTAATGTTAGTCATTTCCCTTTGTTTCAGAACGCTTGATGTAACACAAATTTGCACTTAATTGTTCATTATATTTATACATAATATACAAGTTCATACTTAAACTGATTTAAATATAAATATGCCATAAAATCGATATCAATTAAGTATATTTATTTTTCACTTTTGTAAATTCAGTAGAAATATATAGATACTTACCACCGTTTCATTAAAGACAAACACTCTCGATAATTAAAATCAAACTTCATTAAGCATTTCTTTAAGAAAATTCTTTTATCTTTAACGCATTCTCTGAAGTTGATAATAGGATATTTGTGGAAAATGGGATAATTCTTAGAAATTTGACCCAAGGGTAAAGTTACAATTCAGAGAAATATTCATTTGCACAAATTAAATCATCAAATCCTGCATACTGATTTTCTAAGAAAATTGAAGTTAACATTTCTGAATGTTTGCGAAATTAATGAAACCCATTTAACCGATAATTAAGGTTTCATCTTTTAATTTAGAGAGTACACAACAAATGCATTTGCTTGAATTAGTTTGAGATTTTTGTTAAGAAGTTTATTTTGCTGAATAAGTGTGGAAAGTAATTCTATTTCTGTATTAATTAGTTGTGTTTTTGACTAAAGTAATTAAGTCAAAATCTGGATGATATTTGATAAATTAAAAGAATATTATTATCATTCATTCTAATTTAAATTTACTAAAGAACAAAGTAGATACTAGCATTTCTTGAGAAAATGCTTTAGTTTTTTTATGTCTGGAAATTATGTATGATGCCATCTCAAGTTTTAGATGATAATTTAAACTAATGAAACTATGCTAAAATTTTTGTAATGATTATTAAAAGTCGAAAAATATCTAGAATATAGGATTTCATTTTCCTTTAAAATTGTTTTCATTCTTAGAAATGAACTAATCTAACGTTTCTCATTTTGTAAATTTAATTAAATGAAAACAAATACTTGAAGAGTGCAGTAATCAATAATATTCAAATTGAATCCGGAAAATTTGAAAAGCCAATGAAATCAATTCATTATCACATGATAATTGTAGGGATGAAATATTTATTTTTTTCAGTTTTCTTTAAAAGATATATTTTTTGATTATTTTGGGGCAAAAATATTTTAATATTTTCTGAATATAATTAATTTTGAAATGATTAGCCTTAATTAATCGTGCATTTCATGTAACTGAACATGAATCTGACAAATATATTTTTAGATTCATTTTTAATAATGAATTATAAGATGCATTTTGACTAAACAATAAAAACTATTAAACCATAAAATATGTTTCTAAAGCATGCTTTTATTACTTAGGCTTGAATATCTCTAAGACATACAAATTGTTTTTCAAACTAAAAACAAAACAAAAAAATATATGTACCATTCTAATTTTTTAAAAAATATGCAACATTTCAGGTTAAAACCAAGATTATAAAAGTATTAACTATTAAAAACAATTTGATAAAGGAAATAAAATTGCAATGGAAGTATCAAAGAAAATTCATAGAAATTTACTAAAAATTAAAATATATTAGGAATGTGGATAAAATTCTAATTTAGAATTTATATCATTGTTGATTTTTATCTTTGTATTTCAGATTGTGGAGTAAGTTCTATTCTATTTTTCAGCGCATAACATAATTCAAACTTTTTTAATGTTTTATTATCAGATATTTATTAGCTTTAGGCAGATATAGAATTTCAAAAAGCCAGTGTTGTTAATTGAAAGGGGGTTTCTCAATTTCAATGTACACTAGAACTTCTAGTTTCCTTTGGGAACTAGATCTCATTAAGTTTCCATGCAATTAAGCTTGTTATTTTTCTGTATGTACAAGGTGGTTATAATTAAACTTCCCCTATAAACAGTATCGTACCAATCAAACGGGGAACCGGATTGTAACGAAATTTGGCCTATGGATTATACACGAATTAGGCTCCCAGAATTTCAAAAAAAAAAAAAGTTCAAAAAAAGTCCACCAGAGGACGCATTTTCAGAAAAAAACATTAAAATCAACACAATAAACTGAAAACGGAATACCGAAACAATATTAATAATGCATAACAATAATAAAATGTAAAACCGGGAAAAGCTGTCAGGTCAGTTCTAAGAAAAAACGTCGAGATTTGCAAGCTTGCGAAGTAAAGGAAGCTTTATGCAAAATAGGTTAGGGTATGAAACGTTTTCAGATGTTGTCATATTTTATGTCGATATTTCCGGCTGTAATGATGACGGTATCTTTAGTTGACGTGCGTTGTTGGTGAAGCTGTTGTACGAAAACAAGAGGAATGCATCTGCTGCAGTTCATGAATTTCGTCGTGTGAAGAACCTACGGCGTGGTTCAATATCTATTAAAGGTATCCGGACCAATTCTTACATAATCGTCCGAAAAGTGCTCAGAAACATAATGCACTACTTCCCATACACGATACACCATACCCAAGAGCTGTTTGCCAGGGATAAAACACAACGTCTCTCATTCGCAGTCA
Source organism: Argiope aurantia (assembly GCA_026543865.1). Classification (NCBI taxonomy): domain Eukaryota; kingdom Metazoa; phylum Arthropoda; class Arachnida; order Araneae; family Araneidae; genus Argiope; species Argiope aurantia. Next base: position 87,219 of record JAPMOR010106430.1, read on the forward strand.
GTTTTCTAAGCAGAATGATTGTTGATCTGTCATGGTCTTGGAATATTCTGTGGAGCGACGACGCTCATTTCTATCTCAATGGGACAGTCTACACACAGAATTGCCGCATTTGGGCTACGGAAAATCCGCGGATGCACACTGAAATTCCCCTACATTCTCCAAAGGTTACTGTCTGGTGTGGATTCATGCCGACATTCATCCTTGGGCCATTCATCTTTGCGGAAATAACTGCACTTACTCCTGTAACATGTTCCGTTATGAGCCGTAAGTACCATGGCATGCTACAAATGTTTGTTGTGACGCAACTACAGCAAAGGCAGGTCCTTACGTCGGCCATTTTCATGCAGGATGGTGCGCCCCCACATATCGGTAAGTCCGTGAAGACGCTATTGCTCCAACATTTCACAGATGAAAGCTTTATTAGTCTCTTCTTTCATAATCCATAGCCCCCAAGTTCGCCGGATCTAAATATTGCGATTTCTGGTTATGGGGCCACTTAAAATGTCTGGTGCATCGTGGAGGTGTTGTGACGTTGTATGACTTAAAGAACTCCATAAGATAAGTTACTGATAAGTTACGATCTGCTGTTGAAGAATACACTACCCATCGACTTGAAATTCTATAGGTGAATGAGGGTGGTCACATGGAGCACTTTTTCCTTCATCGTCTTGGATCCTTTCGTCCTAATCTGTTTTTGCTATTTTTTCCTAACCTTTACTTAATGTGGTTCGATGTCAAGGTGATCAGAAACTAGTCAATAAATGTTAATATTGCTTCTGTATTCCGTTTTGGTCGTTTATTGTGTCAAATTTAATGTTTTTCCGGAGAAGGCGGTCCTCTGGTGGACATTTTGTAACTAATTTTTTTTCGAAATTCCTTGAGCGCATCTCGTGCATACTCTATATACCAAATATCGTTGCAATCCGTTCACCCATTTGTGTTGTAGGGTGCTGTTTATAAAGGAAGTTTAATTATAACCACCCTATATTTCCAAAGTCATTGCAATTACTATCGACTCTGACTTGTAGTTGCTTATGTTATTAATACTTTTTCTGTTAACATAACAGCAATAGTCGCCATATTAAAACATTGATGTCTGGTTACAATAATAGCAAGCAACGCAAGCATATGCTGGCAACATTGAAGTATAAATGTTGTGAAATATCTTTTGGTATCCTTTAGTAGTATTAATGCTATTTCCAAGTAAGGACTGAACGAAAAAAACTGAAATAATGCTATCAGTTATCATCAAACATTACATTATCGATAAATACTGTTAACAATGTACAGTGTAACATAAATAGTAACAGGATATTAGTGCATTTGCGTTAGTGCCATGATAATGAGAAATAACGCCGTTTTATTCTAAACGCTGAAATATACTTATTAATGTATGAAGAAAAGGCGAATTTCTCCTTAAAGGTATCTGATTATTCTGAGCCAATAAATTATAACCGTAGCATATATAAACCATAATAATGCCCTTTTTTAAAACACTTTTTTGCTACATTTTTTTTTTTTTTGACAGAAACGTCTATAGCGATGTTTATGAAGACGTTAAATGAACAAAAAGATTTATCTTTTTGTTTAAGATTTATCTGTTTGTCTTTTACGTTCCTCTCGGCATGGAAAAGATCCTTAGATATTGGTATTTTAACTAATATATAATTGTTTAATATGAAACAAACATTTCTTTTTTATACTTCAACAGATCATCTTTAGTGTCAATGTACGTTTGTAAACGGTTTCCATGAAAGAAATGCATAGGTTGAAAGCAGTTATTATTTAACTAATCTTTGTACCTATTCTTATCTAATTTTATGTTTTAATTGGCAGTCGGTGACTTGAAATTGCTTTAGATGAAATGAAATGAATAATGAAATAAATAATTTTGTACTAAAATTATTTACCAAAAAACTTTTGTTTCTTGGTACCATATGATTTCTGTTTCAGCACCATGTCGTCTAAGTAGATGGTGAAATTATTTTTTTAAACTACTTCTTAATAATGAAACCCATATTTTTTTAAAAATCCGATATGATGTAAAATTTTTGGTATTCAGCAAATAAAAGTTGACATAAACAATTCAATAAATAAATAAGTAGAAGTAAAGCTAAAAATGACACATTTTTATTCGTCTGAGCTTCACAGTTCCTTAACAGATATATGCTTTGCTTTAAAAATTATGCAAATATTATTTATAAATTATATTGTCTACTCTCGAAATGAACAAAAATAACTAGAGTCAATCAATTAAAAAATATTGATACCCAATGAGACACTAAGATTTTGAAAGATTTATGTTAATTAATCATATCTACTTGATGAATATCTCTTCAATCCACAGAAAAATAATAAATAAATTGAAATATCTAATTATTTAAGTAAAAAAAAGACATAAATTATTAATTGAGCTTGATTGAGGAAGAAATCTTAAATCTTCAAGTAATTGTAATAATTTTTCGAATTTAAACAGCATATCTGATTGAATATTTTTATTTCTAACAGCTATTACAAAATCTTCAACTCTGCCACAATCAAATTAAACTATAAAAAGTTCTCCTCTCTCCAAATTGAAGCAACACAATTAAAGAATTAAGACCCTCGAAATACGCCAAGTTAATTAGTTTTCTGTAGCATTCTGTGGATGAAAGGTAGCTAAAAAGCATCTTTAGTATCTTTCTTTTACTCTTTACCAATACAGATTTAATTATCCTTAAAGTAATAGCAAATACGATGAGGAAATTGAACAAACTATTCCTACAGAAAACCTTTTATCACTCGAAATACACACACACACACCATCAACAATAAATAAATGCAATTTTTTTCCTCACAGAAAGGCTTAGGTAATAAGTTCTGTAAGCTTGCTTTCTCTTTATTTTTAATTTTTTTTTAAGTCTATTTCGAAGAAGGAAAAGTTAAGGAATCCCTATTGGCGCATTAAACTTTAAACTTAAGTGTCTCCAAAAATTTGGAAATAAGTCGTTGTATTGAAAATTTAAGTTCCATTCGAGAGTGCGTGAATTATTTGTCTCAAACGAGGTGCATAGATGCATAATTCAATCGTCATACTGTGTATGACAAGTTCTCAGTTATACAGATATCAGAAAAAAGATCCAAAATAATTTTTTCTTCTGAAATTCGAATGCATTTTATTCCTATTTCATTTATTCATCTTTTTTACTAAATGAAATGACTAATTGATTGATAACCAAGCAGAATTTAGTTATTTTGGAACTTATACCTTGAAAAAAAAAACCCAAAGAAAAAAAAATTTTTTTTGGCCTCTTAAAAATATTTTCCTAGTTATCATATGTTGCATGAAATTTTAACTGTAATTTCATCAATGTAAATTGATTTAGCAATCATGTAGGAAAAATAAAATGGTGAATTTATTAACTGAGATTAACGTGGAGCTCAGTCCGCCCGTTCATCATAATGCCTTCCCAGACGACAACTCCAGAACCACCGAAACGGTCTCTTTCCGTGATGTTACTGGGATGAAACCGTGTCCCGACCTCTCTCCAAATCAACTGGCGTTGGGAATCGCTTGTGGCACTAAAACGACTCTCATCTGTAAAGAGGACACGACTCCATTGATGAGATTTCCAGTTTTTGTGCTCCCTGCACCACTCTAAACGGTGCCGCCGGTGGGAAACTGTCAAAGGGAGGCAGCGTTCAGGACGGCGGGCGAATAGGCCACCTTTGTGAAGGCGTCTGGACACAGTAAAACGCGACACTTGTCGCCCCGTTGCTGCACACAGTTGCTGAGCAATGGCACTTGCTGACTGGTTTCGAGTTCTTTTCGCCTACGGGCCGATATGTCGATCATCGACTGCAGTTGTTTTCCTGGGGCGGCCACCACCAACCTTTCTCACAGCTGTACCTGTGGTTTGGAAGGCTTTCCAAGCGCGCGAAACGACACTTTTGTTGATTCCTAACTCTTCAGCTACACTGGTCACATTACGCTCCTCCTCCAGCTTTCCGATCATTCTTCCACGTGTGAAATCGTCCAGGTGATTTCTGCTAGCCATATTTCACGAATTAATTCACGTGCACTTGCAGCGAATGTCTTTAATTGCGTCTCCGTCCTTCCTTTTATTGTAGTGTTGAGCTGCACGCGCCTTCCGCACGTGTTTTGCGTACGCTCACGTCGCCTGTGACGTTTTGTTCCTGATATTTACATAGGCATGACCTTTCTCTTGAATTACGTGTTCATTGTACTGATCGCAAGAACTCCTTTTCTGCAATTTCATGGCTATCTGCTTAAAATTTGCATTGTTGCTTAAGTTTTGCACACCAGTGTATATATATATATATATATATATATATATATATATATAATATAATATGGATGTCTGTTCAACATCTTTTCCTAAGCGGTTGTACCGGTTTTAAAGAAACAATGCATACGTTTTTTTCAAGACAATATAAGAATACTGTTAAATATTCAATTTATTATAAATAAATCAAAATATTGTCCTTTTTCTGTACTAATTTCGCAGAAATAAGTTTATAAGAAAAATTTAATATCTTTCTAAGATTCTAAGTCTTACTATTTCAATTATATTAATTCCATATTTGCAGAATATTCCTATCAATTGCTATTAATTTTGAAAATCGTAAAAACTTTATTTTCAAAGTTAGCATCAATTTTAAAGTGGTTTATTATGAGTGGTTAAAACTCATAGTATTTAACATATGTTTTATTGAAATAAAATTTTTAATTTTAGTTGTAACATGTCTGCAGGTAAAAACAAAATCTAATTATTACGTATACTATTTTTATCAGGAATAAGAGAACGACTTGAAGCATCCCTTCATTTCGCAACATTGATAATTTCATAAAATTCCGGCCCTATGAAAATTATTCAAATTCTTTCTGAAACTCAACATCCAAACTTGGAAAATATATTAGGTATGCCAATCTCTAAAGAATGTGCTAGAAGAATCTCAATTGCTTCACAATTTTGAATTTTATGGCCTATTATTGTGTTGGTTATTATTTAAATGTGTGGAAAATTCAATATTATTTGCTTAAAAAATTTATAAAAAAAATTATTTTTGATAACTCTTTTTAGATTTAGTGACCTCGGCAAATGCGTTTTAAGTATCTTAAAATTATTTATTCACAATTTTAAGCTTTTTATTTCATTTTAATGCATTATTTAAAAAAAATTACTTTATAATTTAAGTTCAGAAAAATACCGTAAACAGTTAAAATAGTTTTTTTTTATGTAAATAAACACTTTTATGCAGTAATAATCCTTACATGTAAACACAATATTTATTTTAAAAATGATTAATTTAATGGTTAATGGTTTAAAATTCTAAAAATGGTTTCCAAACGTATGCGGAAACCTTATCTCGAAATCCGTTGATTTTTTGGCGATTAATCACAGCCATACTGTTGCCTAAGTAAGTAGTTGCTTCACCCGAAAATTGAAAACGAAAGTCACGTCAAATTTTTTCAGAGCACGATTAACTGTTTCTTGACTTCATAAAGATGCAAGAAATTAAACTAAATGCAAAATTGGACCTTAATGACTTTCTTCAAATTCGAAAAACAAATTTTGCTAAATAAGTTTAATGTTTTATTCATTTAATTAGAAATATCTTTAATTAGAATAACAGGATTCTAATTAGTTCATCAGTTAGTATAAATTAAATTATTCAAATAAACTTGAGAGAAAAAAGAAAATCCTTGAAAGAGATCTTCCCAAATACATTAAATGATCAAAGGCAGGAAAACAATTAAACTTTGGTTAATATTTTGAAGCATTTAATATTCAATTTTATTGTCGTTAAATTATTACGATATAAGCAAATTCTTTTCTTACGAAATAAAATTTTTCTTGAATTTTTCACCAATCCGCATCGGGTCTTGTTTCAATTAATTTCGATAATTGGATTTCTTTTGTCTCAGTAAGCGATTAAAAGAATTTGTTCGTGAGTAATATAAATTTATTTAAACACAATTCGAATTGGAAAATGTTTTTTTTTACGGTAAAGGGTCAGGAATTTTAAAGAAATTAGCATAATATTATACAATTTTGGAAAAAATATTGTATAATGTCGTTCAACGCTATTTAAGCATTATAAAATATAAGACTTTTATTAAATATATAGTACAATTTATATAGTACAATATGTTTATAGTACTATATATGTTGTACTATATACAAGTACTATACATGTTGTACTATATACAATGTATATAATAAAATATATATAGTCTTGTACTACAATGATGTTTATTACGAATTCTTGATTTTGTACTATAAAGTTCATGGTGTTATAAATATTACCAAAATTAAAAAATGAAAAAAAATCATCTTTTTACTATATCTCTTGATTAGTTTTTAAAAATATTTACATTATTTTGATTATAATACTATTTTAAAAAGCTTTGCGATACGAACCGGGACTATCTGCAATATCATGCGGTTAGTAAACTATTAGTGTAGCATATTTGGAAGAAGAAATGAACTGAATTTTCAGATCTGTAGTAAATAAACAGATCTGAATATCTGTAATTAAATTATATCAACCAATATCAATTTCAAGTTTAGAAAAACAAACGAAGTATAGATTTCGTTTTCTATCTAAAGCGCCCGTTTTTAATATCGTACTTGACTAGCTGTGGTACTCGAAGCAGTGAAATGGAAGAGAAAACATTTTACGCTTTAAGCTTTATACGAAGAAAATATAGAATGCATTTCTATTGAATGCAACTACAAGGTATTGAATTCCATGCATATAATAAAGATAAGATACGCATTCACTTTCTATGCAAAAAAACATCCTGTCTTCCGATGTTAAAGATTCGAGTTTAGAGTTTATTTGAATGACGGCGTTTTTACCATGCACGTATTAAAAAAAAAGAAAGAAATGAATTGTATCAAAATCTTTCATGTGATTTCTCGGAATTGCTGTGCTTTTTGCACTGAGATATACTCGTAATTTGATATGAGAGAATTTTTTCTTTGGATTATAAAAGTTGGGCATATTGAACAAAATCGCTTTTTCTTGAATACATTTTATCGAAATGTTTGGAATGACAAAAATCAGATTACCCTTTTGTAACAATTTTATTTTTATGCCTCTTTTTAGCAAAGTATCAGAAATGGATCATTTGATTCAATGTGTAGTCGCTTTGAAATAGAGATAAATTTGTATATAAAAACAATATGTATAGCTAGAAATTATTGAAAGGTGTCGTAGTATATGTTCATGTTTTATTTTTAAAAAGTATCTTTGGCAATCAATTTCTTTACTCGGTTTTGTCCTTCCTGGCTGATAAATTATAAATATCAAGTGTACTCGTTTAAATTTTCTTAGGGCTGTGATGGCCTGGTGGTAAGATTTTTGCTTTGAAACCGGAGGGCTTCAGGTCCGAGACTCGATTCCACTGAAGAACTGTCATGTAAGTGGGTATGGTGCACGTTAAATCCATCGGGGGGCAAACGTACTCTGGCTGGTGTGTTGCGGAAGTTTGGAGAGGGAGATGCCTTTTCGGGTGTCGTCCTCGTCATCTGGTCATCAGCCTGGTTTAAAAGTCAATTATATGCTATAATATTTTCAGAAAATATAGCTAAAAAGCAACGTTGGCAAATAATTTGTAAATAACGCATTTTAATTAACTTTTGGAACTTAAAAAATTGACAGGGAGACATGGAGACCAAGTGTGACAATTTTCCGCAAGTTCGGGAAAAAACTATCTTTTTGTAGTTTTAATTAGTTTATCTTTTATGTTAAATTATTACTATTACTTATTTTAATCTTTTGTAGCATAAATTAGTTTTTGTTTACTTTCAATTACATATATTACAATATTTTCTACTTACATATCATAACTCGTCTAGGAAATTATTTTTATCTAAATTTGAAAAGATTATAAGTTGTTCTATTCGACTTTTTCCTATAATACAAAATATCACTCTGTCCTGAATGAAAAATTGCTCGACTGTACTTTCATATATTTTTCTGTGGATAACTTGTTATTAGTAAATAGGAAAAACTAATAGCAACATTCTTTGTAATATAAAGTGTTTGTAATTTCATTTAGTTAGGGTAATGTCCATAACTAAAATAAGAAGACTATAGAATAAAAATTTATAGTTTTAAATAAGAAATTTCTTATTTAAAACTATAAATAAGAAGTTGAGGACGATTCTGCCATTCCAAACCGTGGTCAAATATACTAAAGAAAAAGAGACATATGAGCGCACATTCTGTACCAATTTCATCAAGAAACATTTGATTTGTACCAGGCCACATATAAAGCAGGTACTTCGAAAATAGGTTCAGAAATTCATAATCTACCTAGTACAAATATGAGACTTTGACATCAAGTTTATGTGGTTTGGCTCATGTGGAGTAACATATGCATAACTAACTAAAAGAAAATAAAAAGAATAATAGAGATTATTAGAAACTTTTATAGTAGAGATAAAGAATATTACAACAGGTGTGGGAATGACTTTGCAAATAGAAATGTTTCTATAAATATTAAAAATTCTAAAATTAACCCTTTCAGAACGGAAGCCATCTATCCTAGACGTACGCACGAGGCGGAGAGTACGCGAAAAGAATCATCCCACAGAGCGGGTGTTTGGCGTTGCTAAACCTAAAAATCACAAGAAATAAAACTTTATTTCTATCATTTTTTCTACCTTTTTTAGATTATTAGTTCATTCATAATTAGAGATTCTTCCTGCACACATTATGACGTTTTCTTGCCATAATAAACCGAAACCAAAGGTTTCCGTAATAAAAATAGAAATACGCGAAATGTATCCGAAAACTAAGCAAAATAGAGAGAACTGACGGTAAAACGCAAAAAGACTATGACTACACAGCGATAATAAAAAATTAGGAAGAAAAGAATTCCGAGCGAGATAGAAACGTAAATCATTCTATCAAGTGGAACGCTACACAACCCAGCTCTGTTTAATTACATTATTCTTACCTCCCCGCCCCTCCCCCGCAATACCTGATAAGTGAAATACCAAACGCTGAATATGAGCAAACTGAAGGTCAAAATACTAAAACTATATTTATTTCAAAAGTAATGGACACAAGGAGCCATCTAGTGGCGTTTAAAAATGGTTTCAGATTAGAATGCATATTTCCATCACCATCTTAAGAGTTTGATTTCCAGAAATGCACGGGTTGGACACCCGGCTGTGGGAGACGACTGTTGGTGATACATATGTGTCACGCCCGTCGCGAAAGGGTTAATATCCTATTAGAGGTTGCTTTTCTTTATTACTGAATTCTCAAGAAACTCTTCTTTCTTTATTCCGAAAGAAAATATGCCATGTGATACAATTGGCTATCTTACTGTCCCTCAACAGAATAAGCAGAAAAACCGTTTTTTCGAACATCACTTCACTTCAGCTGATAGCAGAAAATTGTTGATAATTGAATGTGTGTTTTACTTTACATATTATTAAGCTTTAGGACGATGTAAAAGGTTTTAAATTTCACCTTTAAGGAGAAAAATTAGAAAAAAATTTAGAAAAAAAATCATATCAAATATAAGGCTAATGTATAAACAGACAAGCAGCTCAATGATGAATTTTTCAAGATTGTTGAGTTTTTAGATTATTATGAATAAAAACGTTTTAATCCAGACCAAGCAATTAATAATAATCTTTAGCAGCCAGTATTTACATTATTACACTTTTAGATTCGACGGAATGTAAGTGATTTTTTTTATATAGTTTCAGCTTGAATAGAAATTCTTTTCTTTTTAACAATTTAGATGAATTCATTTTTAAATCAATTATTTAATTTCATTCCTTAAAGCAATTATTCTTATATTCTTATTTTTTATTCTTATTATTCTTAATTTTTATTATTCCATAAACGAATAATTAGTACATCATCAGATATCCTAACTTTCTGATATATATAAAGTCACAATCATCGAAATATATTTTGAATGTTAAACAATAGCATTTCCTTTGATGTTGCAATAACTACATATTGTAATAAAATAGAGATTGCTTTTTCTGATTCCGTGCTTATTTGGGGTTGGATGGGGTGGCGCGTTTTTTCTGGCATCTGAATGATTAATTAATTTTTGACTCTCTTTATAGTAAAATTCATAAAGAAGATTTTACATTCCTAAATAACTTCAAGTTTATAAAACTTTTCTTCACTTTTAAATTTAAAATCTGAAGTCATATATTCGATCTCAAAATTTGTTTTAAAATTCAGATGTGTTAACTTTAATGTCAAGGCAATGAGTAATGTGGTAAGATTAAAATTTTTAACAGCACATTTTATAAATTAAGAAAAATGCAGCAGCATGAGTAATTTTAATATCTTGCAACTTCTTTTTTCTTTATTCTTTCTCTTAAAATATTAAATATTGTGCTGTTAAATAATTGAAACGCATATTCAGCTCAATATGAAAATATTCTTTGTTGCTTCAAAGATATATTGAAATGACTCATGCAGACAGTATTGCTAAAAGAAGAATAACAGAATAATGATACGACTTTTATTTGGATTAATTACAAAAGACTTATGGTCAAATATCAGCAGAAATATAGCCAGATTAATACCGTGGCTACATCCATGGTACTTCCTGCAAACCTTTTTGTATTTAATAAGCCTTTTAAAACATTCTTTGCTAATTTTGAGTTCATGTTTTGATGGTTTGGATAGTCGCCAAATTATTGAAGATTGCAATTTTTTTGTAATTCTAGAATAATCGAAAAACTGTCAAATATGGCAATAATTTCATATGTATTCAGCAAAATCTTTAGGTAAATTTCAGATTAATATTTGTCATTAATCAAATCTCAATTTTCTTATAGTTTTTTTATTTTAAGTTTGTGGTATTGATTCTTTTGTAGATTTTATGAACGTTTCTTATTTTAATTAATTTATTTTAAAAATATTTCATATATTAAAAAAAATATTGTTTAAATAAACTGTCATAAGATATATTTAGAGAGATTAAAACATTTAAAAAATGATTTTGAAAAAGAAAACTGAAAAACCTTATGTCGACTCTAGGACATCCATAACTTAATTAGGAAGATATTTCTTTGGAAAATTCTATAAAATTTTGCTTTTAGTGTAAATTATTTAATATTTTAATTCTGTAACAAACGAAATGGAAAGGATTCGATCAATTTATAAATTAACGAAACTAAAATACTATTTATGTAGGTGGATTTTATTTAGTAGTTAAAGATTATTGCGACGTCTATGCATAATTTTTATGTCTGTTTCAATTTAAAAAGAAAATATCTTTTATTTTGAAATAAATCATTAATTTAATCTAAAAAGGAATCGTGTTTTACGAACCGAAAATATCGAACACTTTTTGTAGATTTTTGAAAGTGGAATTCTTTAAAGGTGAGTTTTAAATAAATTTAATTAGATCTTTAACTTAATTAATTGAAATCTAAATTTTTATCTAAAAATATTCTTTAAATAAATCAAATAATCGATAAATGATATCACCTTAATTTCATAATAAGCAAAAATCGTTTTTAAATTGTTGTAAATTATATTTTGAAGTGAATCCATATATGTCAAAATTTGAATTAAAATATGCAAGGTGTATTAAACGATATTTTGAAACATCAAGGAAAGAAAATTAGTATTTAAAAATAGGCGCACTTTTAAAAAACTTCCTCACATAGATTCTGAAGTTAAAATTTAATTGTAAGTATAACAAATACCAAGAATTTTATTAAAATCATTCTTTATATTCTAAAGTAGACGCACCACATCTAGATCGGAAAAAATAAAAGTGAAGCCAAGATGAAATATCAGAACAATGAACACAATCTAAGATGCATTTTAATGATGAAAAGAAAATATAAGTTGCGAAAATATGAATAAATCGTGTCTTTAAAATTAATTAAAAAATAATAAAACTATAAATTAAAAAACTGCTATTGTTGAAAAGATAATTTTTCAAAATTTTTGATATTTTTTGTGCTATAATATTTTTTGCGGATCAAGCTATCACGGAAAAGATTCAAAATTTCGTTTGATTAGTAATTAATTTCAATTTCAATTAAAATTTCAAAATAAAACGTTCCGAATTTTAAATTTTCACTTCTCAGGGGTATATATGGATCAAGTTTCGTAGTTCTAGATCAGTTGGAACACTCACATTTTTCTTTGTCATTTGTTGAGATTGCATTACCAATTTTGACAGGCGACCCAAAAGGTTCAGTGGTCAGACGAATCGAAATCCATTCCATTTATAATAGAAAAAAAAATTAATGTTCAATGACACGTTTGGTAAGATGTTTAATTCTAACTATGTAATGGAGAAATGGTAAATACTGAAAACAATCATAGTAAAATCAAGAATAATTTTAATCGATAGTAAACAAAATCAAATGTGTAGAAACCAATTTGTGAATGGCATTGATCGATATTGACTAAATTTGAAATGTTTTCAATTCTATAAAATATAAAACTTTCCTACTTTGTTTATATTTTCTTCATGAAGCAAGCATCAAGAAAGACATCTGGAAAATAAAATTATTAGAGTAAAATTTATTATTAGTACTGATTATCATCTATAAGAAAATTTATGCACTTGAAATATTTTTCCTTATACTTTAAACTTGTATTCTTTTTTAGATTTTCACATTATTTGTTAATAAAGAACTTAATCTGTCTTTAAGTCATGAAATTAAACTTTCAGGGTAGAAGAATTGATATATACATTTAATTAAAAAAAGCTTTTATAGTAATTGCTAAGTTCTAGTTTTATGTCTACATCTTCAAGGAACCAGCAAATAATAATAATAATAAAAAATGGTGAAATTTACTACTAGTGAACAAACAGATAAGACATAAAGACAAGGATTTTATTTTAGTCTATAGTGCAATAAGCAAAGGTTAAAAGTCAAAGCTTCAAATTTCGTTTGAGAATCAGATTTATCACAGAAAATATAGTCTTAGAATCAGGTTAAGCATACATTCTGAAGCCTTATTGCAAAAATTCTGGTGACGTGGCTTTTACATCATATGTCATGCACAAAATACTAAAAAAAAAGAGCATTAGAATACGTGTATGTTTTTCAGAATACAATTCTATATGTACCATCATATAGCTCTGGAAATATATACAAGAAATTCATTTTAAATCTCAAATTTCTTCTCGAATATTCTATTTTCAAGACTAGTATTTCATAGAATTCTTTTCTATGAAAAATCGATCATTTCTATGTATTTTTGGTATCGATTTCATTGAGATGGTCGATTCGATGAACGAAAGCCTCCATAAAAGATCGAATTCGATTTGAAGAGAAATTTGATAGCTAATTCCAAAAGAAATTATTCCTTTAAGTGAAGAGCAATAGTTATTAATAATAAAGATTTTTTTATTAATATAGTTGTTTTTAATGATTCTTTTTTTTAATTTTAAGAATATTCTTTTAAAACTCTAAGAACTGTCATTTTAAATATCAAAATTTAAGAAAAAAATATGTTATTAAAATGTATGCAACACATCTAAAAGCAGGTTTTTTAAAAAAAAAGGATATTCACTATCTTTGAACAGAATTTTCAATAACAATGCATTTTCCGATCAGTAAATTTATTTGTCATTATTTATTAATCCTCCAGCTGCTTTTCCCGCGATTTCCACAGGTAGGTAAAAAGTCCATTTCTTATTGTACCCGCGTTTTCGCGGTTTAGAGTATTTGTTATTATGATTACAGAATTTTTATTATATCATATTACTATCGTGCAACATATAGTATCAGTTCGCTTTGCTTTATAGATATTTTAACTTATTTGCAAACATCGCAAGTAAATTGTGATTTTAAGAAATTACACAGTCAGAGGATTAAGCCTCATTAAAGTTCAACAGCTTATTTTAAACAATTTTAATTAATTCTTTTACACATTTAAGGAGCATCAGGAGCAATAACATTAAAAAATAATCATCAGCCCTATTATTAAAGAATTATATCAGAGCAATTACTAAGCAAAATCACATCTTGAAAGAAGAAACAATATCATTTCAGAATTATCTTTCAGAAAGAAGAATAACTATTATTTCAGAATTCAGAAAGAATAAATATCATTTCTTTTCAGTTATCGAATGTTTGTTCACTGAATATTTCAAAAGAATGCTCATCAAATTTAACATATAGTTGGTTTACTGTTTTATTCACTACTGTTTCACTATTTTATTTCAAAATCGTATGGAAGTAACAAATTTATTTTGGTATATGCATTATCTGTACTCTGGCAAATGATATAATTAAAAAAAAACAGTGTTTCGAAATCGCCAATTGTATTATAACTTAATCTTTCTGTTACATTTAATTTTAAGCTTTTCCATTATAATGATAATTTAGAATTGTTTTTACAATAAGAAACAAATTAAAGGATATTAAAATAAAGTAAAACCAAATTTACTTTGTTAATTGTATGGAATTTTAAGATGAATTCTTTTGCTAATAAATTCAAAGACCCGATTTGATACTTGGAATTAAATTTTCCTATTAATTCGAATTCTTTTTAACTGCAATTAAAATTTCAAAATAAATAAAAACATTTAAGGGTTTTTATTCTGTGTGTTTCTAAAATTTTTAAAAGAATCATGAAAATTTCTAATTGCTTAGATTTGCATCCATAACTTAAAAAATCTATTTAGAATAACAGTAGTGTAGAATTATTTAGCTTGGATAATTTCGAAATATCGTTTTGGGCAATAACAAAACGATAAAGTAAAACAAAAAAAACCCTTCTTTATAAATATATTATGTTCAAGCAGATGCAATAATGTCAAATTTAAGTGAATGCAATCTAATTTCCTATTATTATAAAAAGGAATTTTCTATTATTATGATAAATTGTGAAGAAAATTTACTTAATTTTAGAATTATTACTTAATTAGAATGTTTACATTGTATGTTAGTATTAAATTTTGAACCTTTAAAATAACATAATGAAAACAGCAATATCTTTAATGAAATTGCTTAAATTTGAAATTCTTCTACAGGAAAATATTATTATAAAGTATTATAATAGAATAATGTATTTCAGAATAAAGTTTCTGCACCGAAATTATGTAAACCATTAGATATTATAAAGGAAATTTTTAAATTTAAACATTTATGGTTTTGTTTTCGTTTGAAACATTAAGAAACAAATATGATGTCGAAATATTATATTCTGGACAAATAAAGCAATAAGATCTTATGTTTATGATAATTCGAAATTACCCCACTGCGAAAAATTTCATAAAAAATATTTTTTTTTAATATTTTATTTCACTATTTTTATTTTGGTTAAGAGACAAATTGTGTATAAAAAATACTAATTAATGCACTCGCTGTCGTTAATATCTTGATAAAATATTGATTCTCCGTGGAATATATTAATTAGAATTTCTATTAGAAATGGTAAATTATATGCTAAAATATAAAAATTCTAATTATTAAAATAACGATACATTCGGAGTAAAGGTAAAAATGTAATAAATTTTTCTTTAAAAATATTATGGGGTATTTGCATATGATAGCTATTTATTTCTCATTATTTAAAATCCATTTTTCTATTAAGTAATTTCTTTTTATTCTTATACGGATAAACTTAATATTTGAGGAACCATGTATTTTTACTTAAAAGGTAGAACAAAATTATGCCAAAAATTTAAGTAAAATTTACTTTTAAAACAATATTTATCTTAATATTTGTTCTTACTTCTAATTTTCTTTCCATTTTGCAAGCTATTAAAATCTTTTGGATTTTTGTATGAATATTCTCCAATATGTGCATATTTTGGATGCCTATTTATGAATATATCTACATTATAGCAATGTATTTACAATAATAATATTCTATTATGTTTAAAAGGTTTCATAATTTATAAAATACTTTCAAAATCTAATAAATTACGTCATCCGTTGCAGGAAAGATGAATTTCTTCATTTGACTTTTCAGAACAAGATTCGTCTAATTCAAATACATGCAGCACATGCACAACCATGACTTTTCACCGCATATAAAATTAGATTCTACACTTTCCGTCTCTTAAATGAGTGGATTCACAGTCTTTATTTGGTGTAAAATTACTTTTCGAAGCATCACACTTTGGTACTTCTGTATTCTTCTGATCTTGCCTTATGTCATTTTTTATCCTCAGAATTAAAATATTACTGAAGTTGCAACCATTCTAAAGACCAGAAGAAGTGCATCTGCAAAGACAGCGTGCGATTTTTATTAATATTCTTACATAATTAAACGCAAATATTCTTAGTACCACAAAGTAGTTACTGCGACAAAAGTAAAAAAAGAAAAATTGTTATATATATTTATCCATTCTTCCGTGATAAAATAAGTTCTGTGACTTTTTGAGCATCAAAAATTATAAAAAACTTTTAATTACTTCAGTACAAAGAAACCAAATGATATTAAGCAACTCTTCATCTTCAAGTAAAATCGCTATTTAAATTCTCTTCTTTATTCGAGAAAAAAATGTTTGTTGAAGGAATGTTTGAAAGCATCTTAAGAAGAAAAACAAATATATAAACTATGTTTCCGGTCGTATTAGGAACAACAAAACATGGAATAGCTGTAGCTCGAGAAAGGAAACTCATTTGAGCTAATTAAATTTCCTGAGTGTACAGGAGTGGAAAAGTAGTTAGAAACAATGGGCCTTACATTGTACTTATTTTATCTAATTAAATAAGCATTAAAAGGTAAAATGTAGCCAGAAAAAAGCGAATAAGATAAACTTTATTTCTTAGAACCTAACGTCAATGAACTGTTGTAAAAACTTTTGACTTTTATGTAAAAATAAAACTTATATATATATATATATAATTTTTCAAAATTTCCATTAATGTTAAAATTTTATTTTTTAAAAGCTTTTAAACAGTTTTTTAATTAACAATGGCCTTGAGTAATGATGGATTACGTTTCACACAAAAAAATAATACTTTAACATTTTAGAAATCCATTTAATGCATCAGTATTAATAGGTTCATGGAATATATTAAAGCAAATATATATAAAAAATTGTGTTCTTAGATTATTAAAAATGGTTTCTCATGATATATATTAAAACATACAGTTTCACCATTGTTACAAACAAAAAATGAATGCGTTCAGTGTTTTAGAATTTTCAGAAAAGGGTTTTTCGTAAACAGTTCAATAATGCAGAATTTCAAGAAACAGATTGTTTTTCTTCGTGCTTTATTTATTTCCAATTGCTGTTGCTAATTTTTTTAGCTTTTTATTATAATTGCTAATTAATCTGTCTTGTCTATTAAACAGAACTGAGTGGCCATAAAATTATTATGATGAAATAATGCAAAGTTTTAGTAAAAAAAAAAAGTTATTTGAGATTTTTTTTCCTTTCGATTTTCTTTACATTGTTATATTTCTAAAAAGTTCTTATTTTAAACTTTATGATAATTAAATAGAAATAGATTCTTATTTTAAATAATTATCGAAGGAGGGCAAAAAAGTAATGAACTTGTCTTATAGCCATATTTTGCGATTGAAAAAAAAAAAAAAACACACCCTTAAACGCGTCGCTAAATTTATTTTTATAGAAACTGGTTATTTGTTGCTATTTTGGGATACTGCTGTGTTAGCACTACTGTGTATTATGTATGCAAATGTGATTAATAGATAAATGGTTATAATTTAGTTGCAAGATAGAATTGTAAAATTGGTAAATTGAGCGGTTAATAATAAAAATAAAAGTGGTAAATTGGCTTGCACAACCACACACACACACAAAAAAACAAAAACAAACAAAGGGCTATTAAGTAAGTAAACGTTTGCTGACTCTTGATATATCTTGACTTTTGTATTTTACTATATTATAAAATTATAATATTAAATGTTTTTTCATAGGATATAAGCATCGATTTCGATTTTGAAAAATGTTAGATGTTTAAATTTGACACAAATGTAAAAAAAATAATAAAATCGTAATATAATCCTATATGGATTAAGATATAAAATAAATATACATAATTTCATAAATAAATAAAAAAAAATTCAAAAATATACTCCATTTATTTTTAAAATTTATTTAAGGTATAAAAAATATTGACAAAAATGTTTCATAAAATAAAGAGATAACAGGAATTCGCTGTGTCAGCATTACTGATAGATGAAGACCATACATATGTATAATAATATTTTAGAAAATCCCAAATTGTTTCAAAAATTTCATTTTTTTTTTGTTGTTGTTTCTGAGATTTTAAATTTTCGAAGCAGGAATTTTATATTTCATTTTCCGGTAAATATAGCTATCCCCTAACCCGATGCAGTCATTTATCCATATTTGACTTTGAATGCTTATAATTTTTAGTCAGGCCTAATTCCAAAAAAAGTACTTTTTTCGGCCATACTTGGGTAATATGAAAACGATGTAATATAATATTGGATTTCAGTAAAACATATTTTACTGTATTATGAATGACGATCTCTTAGAAAGCAGCAATAATTTCTGAGTTTAAATCCAAATTAATACTTTGTATTACTCAATTAAAATCTCAAACTATGTAAGCGTAAGTCGATTTACTGGAAGATAAATTATTAATAAATATTAATATTAATATCTCTCCAAATACATATTGATATTTCTATCTAGAAACTAAGAAATTATATTTTTTAGAAATATTTTTGTGTGATAAACGGTTAAATCTCATCATTACTATTTTAATATTTCGCAAAAGATTAAAATACAAAAATTTAAAACCTCTTGTAAAATAATATTAAATAAGTTTACTATATTTATGTAAAAATTCCTACTGCACATGTACAATATTTTCTGAAAAAGTGGCAGTGACTAATTTAAAATAAGTTTAAATAGCGAATTATGATTCCTTTCAAAAAATTTTTTCGTGTAATTTTATAACTTCAAGACAAGCGTAATATATTAAGCGATAAATTTTCGTTTCGATCAGTCATGTCAGGTCCCGATAGCTTTCATGTTGAAATTTGATTACTTCCAGGAAATGTAATTCAATATTATAAGGAGTGAATATTTTAGCTTAAAGATAAAATGAATGCAAAAAGAAGATGAAGATGAACAATTTATGAAGATGATACAATTTTGAAAACAAATTAAAATTATATCAATTTGAATTTGATATTAATATTTGAAGAATACAAATGCTATTTATCAGATTCTGAAATCAAATAAAATATCGTTTTCTTCAATTAGGTATTTTTGAATGATGAAAAAAATCTGTACTCTCTGACAACTAACTGTGCAGCTACATTGAGAAAAAGAATACAACATAATTCTATAAATAAATATTTTTAATTAAAAGATTTTATTTTATTGAGTAATTTAAACTCTATTTAGAAAGATTATTTTCTTCATCCCATCTGAAGTTTGGCAGATACATTTTCCCTCATCCTTCTGAAAAGGAAAGCAAATATAGTTTCATGACAAATATATCTGAAAGCGTCATTACAATGTTAGAACTAAATTCTTGTTTTTGATCCAGTTTGCAGAATTTTTTAATATATGTAACTTCCGATTTAAAGCGATCTAAGCAAATATTTTACTTATTCTTAATCATTGCTATGTAAATATTTAACAGAATTTTGAAAGACTTTTTCTTACGCATCGAAGATTTCTGATATTTTTTACGTTAACTTTGATATTCGTGTATACATGTTAGATAAAACAGAAATTCATGATTTTACAGCATTTATTCAAATAGTATATTTGAAAGAATTCCAGTTTACTTCTTACCGCTAATTTCTTAAAACTGTGCATACTTGAATAAACAAAACTCAAGGATATTTCCTTGAATAAACATTTACAGTATTATTAAAAAAATAAAAAATAAATCTATACAATTTAATAAAACGCTATCAAGAAAATTATTGTGTAAATCACTTCTACATTTTTTTCTCATATTCACTTTCTTCTCTCAGGTTTCTACCGATCTTTTTGACGTTTTCCAGCACTATTTTTATGGAATGTAAAGTACTGAATGTATTTGCTTAAAATGCGATTGAAATCAACGCAATTTGTGCGACTTGTTCATCATGATCGCAGGTTTTCACTCACACAGAATTTTAACACTTTTTATTACTACAAAAAAAAGAATGATTAAAGAATGGATGATAATTATTTATCCTCCAAATACGATTATTTCATATTTCATTTTTTTAAAGTTTCATTATTTAAGACCAATATATTACTCAGTTTGGACTTTTTAACCATCATAAAAATTTGCTAAAATTAATATTACTCATTCATCTTAAAAACTGAGATTTAAATACTACAGTTGAAACTATAAAACGATATAATAATTTAATTGCGTCTACTGATGAACATTAATACACGACATAAAACAATTTTTGTAAATAATTTTTATTACACTATTAATTCATTTGGAAAATTGTGATTTAATTAATACTAACGTTAAAAAAAACGAAATTATTTTAAATTCTTTATAATGATAAACAGTAATGTGTTACATAAAAGATTTTTCATAAATGTTTGTATTTATTACGCACTCAATACTATAAGCTTCAAAAAATAATACAATCACAAGATTTTAATTTTAAGTATCATAATGATTTTTAAATATACCCATTTATTTATTTTTAAATTTAGTATTTAAATTTCAGTGATAATACGCACGTCTCAAAATGTTTTTAGTGCCCTTTTAATGAGTTCGTGTGAAAATGCAGTAAATAAAGTAATGGAAATTAATGCTATAAATTATATAGTGAAATTATTTTTAAAGACTTCTTAAATTAGGTGAAAAAAGATTCCGAGGTAAGATTTATATAATAAAAAAATAAGTTTTTGAAATTTTAAAGCGATGTCAAAATTGTAGCCTTTTTGAGTATAATTTTATAATGAAGTTTATGAGAAAGAGTTTTAAAGTTACGATTAATTTTTATCTAAGAAATAAATACAGTTAAAATTTTGTAACAAATCCTTTCTTAATGACCTCAGTAGTCCATATATATTGTTCAATATTGTAGGACATTAAATAATATTCGCAATATTGATGCATATTGAATAGCATAATATTGTACAACATTGTTTAACATTATTATACGACCTGAGGAGTTAAGATGGCTGTGTTTACTATATCCTAAATTTGGTAGCTGTAGGAACAATTATTATATTCTGTAGAGAGTTTTGAGAATTTTTAATCATTCTGTTGCAAATCGTAAATAATAGATAGAGAATCTGTCACAAACATTATCATATTGATTAATAAATTATTTACTGCACGGGTATTCTTAAACTTCAATTTCTGCCTGCCTATTTCAAATACATCTGACGAAAGATACCAAATTAAATATTTTCATTAATTAAATATATTTTACTTCTACCTGTTTTGAAATCGGAAGAAAAAACAATATTAAGTAAAAAGAGTAGCAAAAATATTAACTACTAGGGGAGATATAAGATAAAATATTGCTTCTTAATCTAATCTACTACAGCTCCTGAATGAGTAGCTCAACTTTTGACTCATTAGCCAGGTATAGCTACCGCTTAGTTTGCGACTCATTTTTATCTTGTATCTTATTTTAAGTTTCAGAATGTATTTAAAAAAATTCTCAACTGATTTTCGGCTCATGAATTGTTTCTCGAAAGGCGAATGACTTAGCTACTGTAAGAAAAAATTTAGATGAAAGAAAAATTCATCTGAATAAATGCATCTTCGAAGAATTTTCTCCCTTTTCGTCCTTTCCAATTTTTATGATCAGTATACGGTTTGTCTACACCAGCGAAGAAGGGGGGGGGGGAGATCCTTTAAATAACTTCTTTTTTCCACGAATACCAAGATGAAAAAGGAATTGATTTTATGATTAGATTAATCTGGCGAATTCTGCTGAAAAGATCGAACGTTGATATGGTTAAAATTCTCCCATTCGTAATTTAGTGGTTACTGTAAAGGGATCATTTAAAGCTGTTTAAATGGATTTCAAAGCACTGAGTTGGATTTCTCTCCATTTTATCGTACATTCTTCTGCTGAATTCCGAATGAATAAAGAAGCATAAAAAGAAGAAAAGATAGAGACTTAGATAGTGGAAATATGAAAACAGATATCCACCTTCTAGAAAGAAATGTTAGTTACTACTAGTAGAGATACAATAATAAGAGTAGAAATTAATGTTCATTTGGAATGAAAATTTGAACTAAAAAGCTTTAAAAGAAATTATTTTGTTTTAAAAAATTAATATTATTGTCGGATATTTCAAAATATTGGAGTAAATAGAAACTTCTTAGATAATTTTTTTAAATCATAGAGTTTCTTATTTTGTTTTATGAAATTCATTAAATCTGTTTTAAAACTATAATATTTGCATCTCAACTTAAATGTAATTTCGATTAAGTAATAATAATTACTATTAATAGATGAATGACGAAATTTGGAAAATAACATTTGTATTCTTCTATATTTAGGTCGGAGTTACGATTAGATGCATAAATTGTCACCGTATCCAAATGTTTTTTATTATTTAAAATATCATTCTTCTGAAAATTGCACAAGTACGAGCGAAGAATTTTAGTTTCTTGATATTGCCGTTTTTAATTAAAGCTGAAGTTTTCTAAATTTTTCTAGAATATTTTAAACAGCGATGGTTCTGTATAGGTACTAGAGGCCGCGGTGGCCAGATGGTACGGTCTCGGCTTCGGAAACGGAGGGTTTCAGGTTCGTGACCCGATTCCACCAAAGAACCGTCGGTTAAGTGGATCTGATGCACGTTAAATCTGTTCGGGAGAAACGTCCTCCTGCTCGTGTGGTGTGGAACGTGGATACCAACTCAGATGTCGTCCTCGTCATCTGACAGCAGTTCAAAATTACGATATCCGCCCCCAAATAGCCCTAGTGTTGCTTTAAAACGGGACATTAATATAGCTAAACAAAATTGCACAGATACTACGGCACTGCATCATAGCGAACTTTTTTCAGTCTGTAAAAATAATCACATTTATTTAAATTTCACGAAACATCTAAACCCATTAACTTACTTAATCTTAGAACTTTCAATATTCAGATGAAATGCTGCAAATATTTCCTTCCGCGGAAAGTAAAATTTTAAATTGAACATATTACTACTTCCAAAGTTTTATTTTGAAGTTTTGATATTTTTCAATTTAACTGGCTTGTTTAAAGATTTCGAAAGATAATTTTATCACAATAATCAAAAGAAAGCAAAAATATCTTAACGAAGCAGAATAACTCAGCTTAATTTTTGAAAAGAAAAGTTTAAAAATCACAGTTGATGAACAAAAGCATACGTTGGATTACTGTTAAATTATCCAAATGTGGTGATAGAAAAATCTGTAAATTAAAAAAGAACATCGGTCAAAAATGGTGATGGCAAACGCTTCGAAAAAATTGCAGTTTTGTATTTAATTGTTATGCGTACGTAATACTTATGCGATTGTTTCTAATGAGAAGTAATTTTGAGGTATTTTGGGAAAAGGGGGGGGGGGTCAAATTTACATCGATGCTGTGCAAGTTTTTTTCTTTTTTTCTTTTTTTGATGTTTGTTGAAATACGAAATCAGCGTAAATCAGGTAAATAAATAAATAATTACAAAATAAGTGATTGCTGAAAATATTAATGTACTTCAATCTTTCTATTAAAATTAAAAGGAAAAAGGCAAAGAACTATATTTGAGAATCAACAAACTAGATGCATAGACATCTCACCCTGACAAAAATATAATTTCATAGGATGTATTGAAAAGGAGAATGATGCGATTGTACTATTTTTAACAAGATGAAACTTTTGAAATATGTTAAGATGTTAGTTGTTAACATTTACTATAGCACTTAGGTTGTTTTTTTTCAACTTCGAAAATAATTTTTTTATTGAGAGAGAATGATTTATCGCTTCTAGGGAAGTTTCGAATTATAATTAAAACAAAACAAAAAAAAGCTGCAATCTCAAATTTTAAATTATCATGTGACAATATTATTTTTTAAGTCACACAATATCAGTCCGACAGAAAGCATCATGTTCACACATGATTCATGTTTCGCGATCACTCACATTTAGAAAAGCGATGGTTTTTGTCAATCTCAAAATTAATCGAGTACTAAATTTTTTTTTATCGAAGCCAGAATATTTTCCCGTGAAAAATCAGTTTAAACCGGTTTTAAGCAATCACATGACTATCAAATTACGCACACGTCAATATTTGGAAAACGATTTTCCTTTTAAATTTTAAAATAGTTTCAGCTCCAAATCTTTTCTTATATACATATAAATATAAACTTTCGATGACTTACCTCGATGTTTCGCGTTCATTCCAATTTTCTTCTCTGTGCTCCTTCCGGAAATAACTTCTTACGACCTTTCCCTTTACTGGCTAGACAGAAGAATCGGGGACATAGTGGGCATTTGCGCTAAGTTGTAACTTTTTGTTGGCGATAAGTCGCCAAATTCGACAACCTTCTTTATCATTTTCTAATAACCCTAAAAACGAAATACTGATACCTCAAAAACAATAAGTCGATAATTTTCTGCCTCTGCATTTTGAGGCTCCAAAAACCCCAAACCAAAACAGCATAATGTCCTCACATGATTAAAAAAAGAAGAAAGAAGAAAATGAATAAGAAAAAGTTTTTAACGTACATTCGACATTTTTATTCCATCATGGTACTTGCTTTCGTACTTAGACCGTCATTCTGCTTCTTTCTTTTTGAGACACATCTTAGTTTCCATTTAATGATTCTGGAGGGGCATTATCACTAATGTCTAAGAGGGATGTTTTTTTTTTTTTTTTTTTTGGTACGTTAGAAGTGTTGTACCATTCGGTGTTAGTGCAAGACCTTACAGAATACATGAGGGTGAAAAATATTTAGTGTACAATCTAATCTTTCTCTCTTTCTTTCTCTTATTGGTTACCTGTTTCTACTATTTCTATTTTTATTGTATTCTATGTATCTTATTTCTGCTAAATATGAAAACTCGACATCAATTTATTCATTCATATGCTAATAAGAAAAAGAAATGGCAGTTGATGGTAAAATAAAGTACAAAAATCTCTCTTATTCATGCATTTTATTTCTTTCGTTCTACAATATAATTGAGAAAAGGGTTCCCTTATTTATTTTTCTTTTGGGCACTTTTAGATACTGAATGAGTCATGGTTGTTTTTGTTAACTAATGGCATAGCTGACACACAATGAAGATCTCATTCAATTTATCTGTATCCCTTTCAATCATCTGAATAATCGTTTTACTTTTATGTCCATTTCAGTCATTCTAAGAAGGATTATCAATAAGCAGATTGATCGGCAAGAAATAAAAAGGATAATTAAAATCCGACTGAAGGTCAACTGAAATGATTCATCAAATTACTTAAAAGAAAGTCAAAGTACTTTCGAGTTTTGTCATCTACGTACCTTTTTTATATGAATGTTAAGAGTGTTTTTTTTACTTAAAATGTAAAGGTAATATTCTCTTCCCAGATCGAACAGATTCCTTTATTCTCCAAATATGATAATTAGGTAAGCTGTTAGTTAGGAAGCAATGATAAATAGGTAAGCTGTTAGTTAGGAAGCACAAGATTGGATAAACAACTCGTCAGTTGTAACAGGGATAATTCTTTTCTATCTCTTCATCCGAATTATTGTATTAGAAAAATATTTCAGTTTTAGTCTAAATAAAATTCAGCTTTTCAAGTTTATCTGAGCCAAATATTTAAATGAACTTTCATGCCACACTCTCTTTTTGTGATACAAACTGATTATTCTTCAAAGGTTTTGATAACCAACAACTATGCTTTCACACCAGAAACAACGGCGATCACCAAAAATAATATTATTGGGGGAGAAGTGGGTGGAAAGTATATCTCCTTGCTTCAGTCAGATTCAACTTAAGATTATAGAAAGAGTTAAAAGATCATTGATAACTCTGACTATGATGAGTCGTGATAATGGACAACCGTGAAATGGGCGCCAATATTCCTTTATTTATCTAAATTATAAAATTATCTAGGTGATCCAGGTTGTCTAGGTGATACGAGCTATGTTATTATAAATAATGGTTCAGGTAAACTTTGTATCACCTTGGATATATTTTCATAAACATGTTCCTAAGTAACAATACTTGGCACAGCTTCGAAATGTACCTTTCAAATGATGTCCTAGGGATAAATGAGTGCTATAATAATGTTACACATGAATAGCGTGCCATGAACTTGAATAATGTTACACATTATTTCAAATGTGATGATTCTTGCCCGCGTATATAATGGATGTTGAATTCATCAGGTCAAATGTTTAGCAACAGCTGTAAAGTGGAAATTTGTATGGATGACTCTTATTTAGGAATATATATATATATTTGCTATTTGAGCATTTTTCCAGAATTTTTAGGTTTCTCCTATATTGCAAGAACTCTTCAAGCCAGAACGTTCATTTAAAATAGGTGTCTTCTGTACCATTAAAAATAAATGTAGAGTACTTGGACTACATTTGTATCAAATAATTTTCTAATAAATAATAGTAAAAGATTATTTAACGTATAAATAAACTTTAATAACAATTAAAACAAAACAAAACAAAACTGTAGTATGATATAAATGATGATTTTGTTTTTCTGTGAGAAGAGAAAGGAATCATGTACTAGCATTGCTTACTGAAAAATATTCACAATGTAAAAAAGTCTTTTGCAAGTTTATATATGCTCGTTTTATTTGAAAGGCAAAGCATCCTTACAATAGACTAAATTAACTATGCCCATAAGGTACAAAAGAAGTCAAAGAAAGAAGACATTCTTTTGATGTTACGTCAAAGCAGAATGCATCTTTCAAGATTAAATGAAGCACTTTGAAAGGAACTGAATACATGCAAAGAAAGAGGAGATAAACTTCTTCTTTTTGAATGTTGCGAAAAAAAAAATGCGAACTGATAGTTAGTCATTGCAAGTTGACGTTTCGAACTCGGCTTTGAAAACCAACTGAAAGCTAGAAGGAAAAAAATGACAGAGTTGTTTCTATTAAGAATGAAGGTTTTACTCTTAAAATTTTTTTTCTTTGATATCTATGTGTCAGTAAATACCATATAAGAATTAAAGAATTCTTTTGTAGAAATAGTATTCCGTATTTTATCTTTGGCTTAATGAGCAGCTAGAAAAAGGATGAAGTGATTAATTTTTTATGTATTCAGAAGACGATTCTTCAACGATAATTATCTTCAATTTCCTTTGAATTTTTATGAACGTTTTTGGATTATATTTTATTTATGAATGAACACGATTATTAGTATCGTGTCCGATTTTCATTTAGTTCTAAAATATGTTAGGAATGAAATAAATAAATTTTTATATTCAACAAAATATACGTTCCCGGCTGCCTGATTTACTTGGTAGTATCAAAACAGTGTCTCGTTTTTAGGATATACATAGAATTTTAAAATTTAGACCTGGGATGTAAAATGTACTTCCCCTTTAACACTATGCCAGTGATAATACATAAAGCTTTGGAGCCAAAATTTGACTACTACGTTTGTCTATTACTTATTTACATTGTCACGGTGTACTAGTATTTGGAGATTACTTATTGATTTGGCAATAAGTGCCAACAATATTTCAGATTGGAGACTGGTTATCTCTGGCAACAGAGTTAACATGACAAACTCTGCTATTAACATTTGGTTGCTGCGTTTCGCCACAATTGACACTCGTTGCTACTTTGTTACCTATATTTGACGATAATTGACAACAATGTTTAAGCTTTACTACTGAGTTTTAAAAGAAAGGCTTCAAAACATATGGATTAAAAGAAATATGTAGGTTTCAGTCGTAATAGTCATCACTTTGCCATCATAATCGCTCTTGACGTCGGCGACGTACTCAAATACATGCTTGATAAAAAATAAAAGTGGAAATAAAGTTGATAATGAGGAACAAAGCTAGAAAATCTAGTGGAAGGAAGTAGACAAAAGGTTGCGAACTTTCACAGAGTTTATCGAACAATATTCACCAATGCCAGCATATAATATTAAAAAGTTTCAAGGCATACGCAAAGCATTTTTAAAACTCCGGTGAGGGTAAGAATACGTTTGAGGAAATACTTCAATGCAAAAAGAATATCGAAACTTTCGTATAATTCGTTTTATAACTATTTGAAATATTTTTATATGTTTTGAAATATAAAATTAAGTGAAATTAGTTTAAATTTTAAATATTTTGTCTGAGTTTCGATATTAACTATTTTATTGCTTCAGAAATATAAAAATGCATTATCGCAAGCTGTATTTTTAACAAATATAATTTCAAAGCAGAAAAAATAAATTATAAAATTTTTTTCCAAACAAATTGAATAAAATTGTGTTCCAACATCGCAAAATTCTCATTACTAACAGTTATAAAATATTCTATTGAAATAAAAGAGAAAAATAAATAAATTAAATTAAATGAGTAGTTAAAATAAATAAGAAAGCAGCGAGTTGTTTTGTTTTTAAAACCGTAAAATTATTACGGAGATTGATTATTTATTTTCATACATTTAAAATTAGTTTCCAATAGTAATTTTTTGATTCCTATAGTAATTTTGATAAGACCGGCCACTGAAAACTAAAAAAGCATACTTAAACTTCCATATTTTCCTTTAAAAAGTAACTACAAATTTTTTTATGTAATATATTTAAAGTAATTAAATATTCATAGTTATTTCGGAATTTAAAATAAAAATCTTTCATCTGATCTTTGTTTTTTGTGAACTATTCTATAAAAATATTTTTTATATAAAAATGTTAAAGTAATAGTATCAATTATATATGGTTACAATTGCTTTTATCACGCTTTATAATTTAACTACATTTTTAAAAAAAGTACTTCAAGTTAAAATAAGTCGTTATGCAAAAAAAAAAAAAAAAAAAAAACATCTGAATTTTGGTTTACATAGTTTTCTGAATTTGAAATGAAGTATGATGCTGGAGAAAGGGATGCGCACTGTTTTTGGTAACATTTTTAATGAGTGTAAAACATGGCAGATTTAATGAATACACGAGCAGAATATGAATTAATAGATATTGCCATATTTCAGAAAGTACATAAATATTAAAATTTCTTCGAAATAATAATGGAAATTTTTATTTTAAAAGTGATTAAACTCAGGAGGACTAACACTTAATAGCCTGGAAAGAAATGTAAAAATAAAAAAATAAAGATCTAGAAATATTTATCGGTAATATCAATGAAAAATTTGGTCAGAAACCTAAAGAAACTGCCCTGCTTTATTTTTTCTCATTTGTATATTTAATCTTTATCCTGGAAATAATATTTTAAGAGTATCTTTTTGCTCACTTTTTCAATTTTTGTAAAGAAGCACGTGATTTTTTTCTTTAATTTGCAGCATTATATACTACAGAATTTAGATTTATTGAATGAAATTATAATATAAATGTAAACTTAATTACTTTTTTCGTATTAACAATCTTCTATTCTAATATCAAATAATTGCTTTCATGTTAAAAAGTGAAATTAAAGACCTTAAAATACAGAAAAAGAATATTTGGTTAAATGAGTGAAAATCAAAAAAGGTTCTTAAGTATTAAGAATATCAAATTTAAAGACATCAACCTCATTAATAATAATTGAAAATCAGTATGTAATCATAAATAATTAAATAATGAGTTATAAGGTGTTTTCAAGCAATTAATGCCATGAAAGAGAAACTACTGTGAATAAAATAACTTTATCGATTGAAATTAGTAAATTTAAGGAATATTTCAAAGTTATTTCAACATTTTTTTTATTTTCATTTATGTAGATATAATAAATGATAAATTTCCATGCATTACCATTTTAGTATGTAAATGGTAATTTATTATAAATTTCGAAACTAGATTAAATTTTTTCGAAGTTGAAATATTTGGATGCTTATAAAATACAGAGTATTTAACCAGTTTTTTTATAGAATACAATCGAAGAAATATAAAAAAATTCAGAAGAAATCTGAATATTCGAAGACATATGAATATTTGTTGCAAATAACTTTTAACTGTGCATGAACGAAACATGATATTTTTTTAATTCTTATAATTATAAAGCTTTTTTAGATATTACTGTAAGTTTATACAAAAGTTCCTTTTGAATATTATAGTTTAGTAAGATATCGGTATCATAATAAGACGAAAAGCATCTGCATATTTAGGAATTTATAGTCTTTTTCAAAATTTTTAAAAAAAGTCTGACTGAATTGCTATTGAACATCGGCCATATAGAGGATAAAGTTGAACTTAAATTTTCATTGAGGATTCAATTGCCAAGATATTTAAGGGATCGACTAGAAATTGAAAAAGAAGATAAGAATTTGGGTTCATATCGTTTCTAAGAAGCTGGCATGATTAAAAATCTTTCTTAATAGTGTTGCTTGCTTTTCAAAATATTGCATTAATTTCCACAAAAATAGTTTCTTTATTTTGAAGATTATAAAAGTCTTTGTTAAAAAAGTACTAAATTTATCAACATATTTTCGGCATGTAAAATGCAGAGTACTTAAACAATTTTTTGATATAGTGCGAAGAAATGTAGTAAAATTCATAAGAAATCCGAGAATTCGAAGATATATGTATATTTATTGCAATTAACTTTTCACTGTGCATGGACGAAACATGGTGTTTTTTTTTTAATTTTTATGATTAAAAAACATGTTAAAAACATGTGATGGTTATCTTAAACAAAAATTTCTTTTAACCCTTAACTGGGGAGGTGAAATTTTAGGACTTAACTGGGGAGGTGAGGTCTACGAAACCGCATTTCATTTAGACTCAAATTAAATTTTCTAATGAATAAATTAGTATGAAAAACTGTCAATAAATTTTGCAGATATTTTTCTTGATATGTAGATATGTTTTAGAAATTTTTCAAAATATATTGTCATTAAAAAAAGTAAATGTGTTCGAACATACATTTTCTTCTCAAATTACATGTTCCAATAAATAATATTCTTGAAAAAGCATGTTACTTTTTACTTTTTAAATCGTATTTATTTTTACAGTATATGAAGGTATATAGAAGACAATATAATGTAAAATTCACCAATTATATGAAAAATAAAAAATGACAATGGGTAAAATTGGCCCTTTTTTTCCAGCTTGTGTGACTTTTATAGCACGGTTTTCTAGGGCATTTTAAACATACAGATTAAGAACAAGTATAAAAATCAACCTATAAAATCTGTATAAATATCTCTTGGTATATAAACATGTTTTATAAATATTTCAAAATGCATTATCACTAGAAAAATTAATTATGTTTGAACATACATATCAAAATCAGTTGAATGCGAACTTTCATCGAAAAGCTCTTCTGTACAATTATCCTTATCACTAAAATCACTTTCTGCTTCATTTAAAAGTGTCTGGAGCACTGCTTCATAATCGAATCAGTAAATTGGATGATATTTCGGGGTCCAAGTTTTAGCACCATCTGCTAAGCCTTGTTTATCACTAGGACACTAACAGGGAGATGCGGTCTTAGACACCGCGCTCGAAGAAATAACTGAATTATTTTAAAAAGCATCTGCTGAAATCAGTTGAAAAAGTGCACGTGTATTGAAGGTCACAAAACAGGAAGTTACAGGGTCAATCCATTCAAATGAGCTAAAAATAGAATAGGGGTGACAGAAAGTCCATCGCTAGCTGTCTCACAGACCGCACGTCCCCAGTTAGGGGTTAAATATTATGTTTATAATAATATTTAACCCCTAACCTTCAAAAGAATTGAATTTTTTGAATTTTTAGGAATATATTCAGTGCTTTGCATTTTTAAAATGTAATTTACGTTGCAGTAAATTAAGCGCTATTAATGACAAAATTTTTATCATTTTATTTTAATTACATAATTATAAAAATATTTTAATGTTTACTTTATTTAATTTGATATTTATAATGATTATAAATTTCGGGTACTTTTAAAGAAAAGAAAATGGTATTCTCATGTTTGTTATGTTTATAAATTTATATAAATTGTTTCATATATCTTTATTTAAAATGTGAAAAAATGAAACCTTTATTGTTAAAAAATTATTTAATATATTCATTTATTTTGAAGGCTACTATATTACTAAGATAGAATTTTCTCTATATATCTTTCAAAAATTAACTGAAAAAATTTGCATGATTTAAACAAAGATACGCTGAAAATTTTATATTTTACAAAGAAACATATATAACATTTTAAATATAGATAATAATAACTACTAAAACGCAT
This sequence comes from Argiope aurantia, assembly GCA_026543865.1. Taxonomy (NCBI): domain Eukaryota; kingdom Metazoa; phylum Arthropoda; class Arachnida; order Araneae; family Araneidae; genus Argiope; species Argiope aurantia. The sequence goes on from JAPMOR010106430.1 coordinate 119,415, forward strand.
GTAAATGACATACAGTGAAAGCAGTACCATTTATACCAGTTTCGAATCCCTGCTCAACTTTTTAGAGAAAAGGGTGAGTGCAATTTCTTTCTTTCATCAATTTTTGGTCGACCCCCTAACTTCTCAGTGACCAAATTTTCACTGGAAAATGTGAATTAGTGCATTTTCTGTGCATGGTCAAAATTCGCGGCCAGTTCATGCAAACTTCCTGGAAAGATTTGAAAAAATATGTGAGCCAGAAAATAACCAAATACTTTTGATCTTAAAGTGTGTGTGGTTCGCTCTGAAATCATGTCAATATTATTACGCTGTTTAAAATTCAGCTCTGAGAAATGTATTCTTAATCTTGGATGAAGTTTTTCATTTTCATTTTATTTTCTAGTAAGTTTACACATATTTTGCATATTCATTCTAGAAATAGCTCTTCACCTTCAAGTCTTCCGGAATTTTAATATTCTGGAATATTTAATCGATAAGTTTGGCAGATAAGTTATGCATAACAGATCAAAGCCACCTAGTTTTTCTTCAAAGCATTTCCATTTTGAAGAATGTATTCCGTTTGCTGAAAAAAATTAAGTAAGTAATTTTTTTTGAAATTCTTTAATTTAGTTTGGAAGTGCAAAATACTTAGAAAAAACATGAAGGGGATGGTGGACTCTAACAGGCAGTTTTGCGAATTATTAACTTAGGGTAAGAACATTTTTTTGCATGTGTATTAAAAGATAAATGCTTTAAATATATTTAAAAACTCTTTAAAACGAAATATATTATTTAAAAAAAGTTAAAGGATATATAATTTCAAAATATTCCAAAAGGCTTTATTTTTTTATTTTTTAAAAAATAAGGCTTAATAAAGGAGGCTTTATTTTTTTATTATCATCCTATATAAATTTATTTGGATCAAAATTGTGTATGTGTTTGCGATTCCAATTAAATGTTCATTTTATAGAAATATTTTTATGCACACGCACTGGATGTTCATAAGAGTTTAATGATTTTCCGAACTAAAATTGACTCTTATATATCTTTAAAAAAACTTCTTCTATTCTCTTCTGTTGTTGTTTCTTATGGCACTTTACAAGCCCACTGAAGAACTGTCTGCGATTTAAGCCGAGTTTGCGCAGTAGCTTCTGAGGGCAAAACCTGTGAGCACCCGAAAGCAGAAGTCTGATTTTTAACTTACATGAAGAGATGACATACACATTCGGTTGCACAACCCATTTTAACGAGGGGGGGGGGCGATTCTTTCTCACACCTCATAGAAAGAGCACAGAATAAAGAATAACCATCCCCGAACCTGGACTCGAACCCGGGACGTCCTGATCACGGGGAAGACGGGATACCCCTTGGCCAGGTCGCCGGCTCTATTATCTTCTAAAAACGACAAACAATACTCTGTTTTCTTTTAAAGTTCGATTGAAATCTTCATTATTAATTAATTTAATTTTATGAAAAAATAAGATGCTTGGAATATTTAAAAAAATATTTTAATTAATTAGAATATTATTTTGAGAAAAAAAAATATTTGAATATTATTTTGATAAGTCTTTAATTATACTTTTTTTAGACAGTTCAAATATTCATTTTTTTAATAATACATTTTATACTGCTATTTTAGTTGGATATAAACATATAGATAATGAAATAATAAAAAGAGATTTTCATATTTTCGTCCATTTTTCCTTTTTTCAAAGTTCACTATTCCATTAAAAGAATTCATGGACATAGCGTCTCACAAAAGAGGGACTAAGCATTTGTTCCTCTAAATATTGTACTTACAAAAGAGCGAAATCAGAAAATAAAGATGCATCTGTCACATGTTTAGTAAATTTCAAAAACCTTTCAAATACCTTTCACAAAACTTGTTCAAAATAAACATTTTTATCAACAAAAAGGTGCTTTTTTTGGCATTATTTTCAAACACGTATAGCTTATTATATTTATATAGGATAAATCATCAGCATTATAAATTGTTCCTCATTACAAAATATAAGAATTTTTTGAAAGACTTAATTTTATGACAGCGAGCAAACAGTTTATTTTTTATTTTTTATAAACTGTCTATTCTTCTAAACATCTTAATTGCTCAAATTTTGAAGTTTTATCTTTTTTTTCTATATTAAACCGAAGTTGCAACTGTCGACTATTCAAAGTAAATAATAGTGAGCGTGATTAGGAAATTACCGTCAAAACATGATAATTGAATGATGTACTACTATGCAAATATTTGTTTTAGCCAGTTTTTTTATGCATTGAATAAATTTCCATTTCTAAAATAAATGTTTTTATTTCGATTTATGATGAATCCCTCTAATAAGAAAAATAAACTCATCACTGCAAAATTTATAGATAGAAGCTTGGAACTTTGTGTATACATAGGTAAATGTAAAAGAAATATTTTATTAATTGAAATTTTTACGATATGAATTTTTAAATTTTTTTCTATCAAAATAAAATTATTTCAAAGCAATAATTCGCTTTATTTAACAAATCTTTGGAATTCGAAATAAGCGTCTAAATGCAAAATTTAAGGAACTAAACACTTATTCTACTTTTTTTGACTCCCTGTATGATGAAAATAAAAAATTTCTTCGTGTCTTATTAAAATTAGGATATTAATATTGCGTATTTCAGTGAATTGTCTTTAGTATAACAAGTAACTTTTTGTTTAATTTAATTTAATATTTAAAAAAATAAAATGTCCATGATTTATTAATTCAAAAGAATTAAGCAGCAGTAGCATTAATATTAGATATTATTTAGTTCCTAGTTAAAAATATATGAATTTCTTTAAGAAATCTAATGTAATAATTTTTCAATAACGACATTTTCTCGATGTCATTCATATTTCATGCTAGTTAATCAATGCATTAAATAAAAATAAAAGATTCTTATTTGACGTATTTTATGATTTCATGTATACTAAATATATTTTGAGAAAGTGTTGTAATTGTCAAAAAATTGAGTTTTTTTTATAGAATTTTCATGCTTTGACTCTCAGAACTTGGATTAACTAATTTTGGAATTCTAACTGACGGTTGTCAATCACACTTCCAAAACTGTCTGTTTCAAAAGTGTCACTGTGTCTTCTGAAATTTCGTCCTATTGATTGCCAATCTTTCACTTTCTTTCGAGCTCACTTTGCAATATCCGTAGTTGATTTACAATATAAAATTATACGACTCATTTTCTTTGTATTACTTCATTATCTTTAATGTCGTATTTGTAGAATATTATTTAATTCACCAAACGTCTTCTTGATACAAAAAAAAGATAGAACAAAAATCTTGATAGAATGAAATACAGAAGTAAAATTTATTTCGAAATTATAAAAGAATATGAAAAAAATAAACTGATTTTTCATTTATTAACTTTTAACAATGGGAAACATTCACTCAAAAGGATATTAGGAGAAAGAATCATAAATGCAGTTCATCGTAATAAAATATCTATTGCAAATTTTTGTCTAATGACATTTTCAGTTTCCGTATATAAAAAGCAGAGAAAGTTTGCTTAGCCTTTGATAAATCAAAATCTAAACAACGCAATTATTCCTACCCTCTAAAGTTTATTTGTAGTAAGTTTGGAAGATCTAGGCCCAATGATCTGTCTTTTGTCATTCCAAGAGGCACACTTACATTTTCTTTTAGTACCAACAAAGATTTTCCATTTACTAAAACATCATCACCTTAGAAATGTAATAAGAATTTCTAATTTTTTTCCAGATTCATTTATGAAAGTGCCATAAATAGAGTAAAAGAACTAAATAGTTCTTTTACTCTCACAATTAAGTGCTTGAATACAGAATTTTGCTAAAAAAATACAGAATTTCATTATCACGTGCACCATGATAAAATCATCACGGCTTCTCTACATTAGTGTATTGTTGCAACTTCTTCAGTTTTAAAATAATTTTTATGTTAACAATAGCAACCATTGTACAAAACGGCTTTTTGAATGCTTCATATAGTGCATTTTTGCTTCTAAACACAAAAATACAAAAATTTGATAATAGTGTTGAGAGAGTAAATTTTAACGGGTCTGTGAAATATATTCACTTATTTTTGCACAAACGGCAATTTCAAAAATAGCTTGGTAGAAAAAGTGGGAAAAAAGTCCTGTGAAATTTTTATTCCTATTCAGCGCTTTTCTTGTCAGAAAATGAATATTTCACGCTCTTTGTTCTTTCTTAACAAAAGGCAGAGCGTTCTATTTCTTAGTATGATGGATTTCTTCGTCAGAAATCCCAAAGTTTTGAAATTGAATTTTTGATTTTAGAATACTTTTCTTCTCCAGATTCCCAAATTAAAGAATTCCAAGTGCAAAATAGGAGTATGTTTTATCTGATGACAATCGTGTGAGAAAACTTTATTATGTTTATAGCTAATTCTTCATTTCAATAATGATATTTTTTCTATTATTTCTTTTTGGAAAATTCAAGCACTTCTGTTTCACAAAGGTTCAAAGAAAGCAATTATTGTATATTTAAAAAAAAAATGTGAATTTTCCACTAAATGCTTTCCATATAAAAAAAAGAAATTTTCGTTAAAAAAATAGAATTTAAAATATTTTTATTCAATAAAAGAGAGAGAGAGAGGCAGATACGGTCGTTTGGTTTTTGTTTTAGCATCCGTTAGAAATATAAAATGCCGAAGAAACAATCGGCACTTGATACAAATTGATTGTAGTTGGGGAATGCGCATATATGTACAGTTTTATCGTATTTTCCCCCACCTTTCAAGAAAAATATACAGCGACATTTATCTACGTGGGAGATCCGTGTGTAGTGCCTGTCTGTTACCAATCCACTGTTCGTCATTTTGCCTCTAGTCGTTTCTCTGGTATTTTGCTGCAAATTTAATTTTTTAACGTTAATAGCATACTACGGTACAAATCTGATATGTGCATCGGACCTTAAAATACATTGATATCAGTTGGATAATACAAGTATGTATTTTGCTGTGCGGAAGTATTTGGTAATTCATAAATGGAAGTTATGCTGAGCATTCCTCCTGAAGTAAGAGGAAAATTAGAATGACCTGGATGCATGTGAGAGTACTCATTTGTTATGGATGTTTGTCAGGGCATTAATCACTTTATAACTTTTGTGCACCAAATGACTCGGTCAATAAAAATCGCAAGTGCGTATCAGTCAGGTATTGAATAAAATTAGTGCAATTAAATCGCATGGTTTTGCTATCTAATTGCTTTTGGCTTCAAATCTCTAATGGCACGATGGTGTACTCTTTCCTTTCTATGAAGTTCATTCCTGTATTCCAAAATTCGATGGATACGACCAAAATTTTATGGACAAAAATTAAAATGTATATAAAAAAATTATAATTTTTGGAAGAAAATTTACAAGTTTGGAAATAATTAACACATGCATACAAATTGTTGTATATGGAAAGATGAAAAAGGGAGACTAACAAATAAAAGTAGCCAATTCTCTAAGGACTAATTTTTTCTTTGGCAATAAATGATTACAAAATATTATTTTTAATACGAGATGTTGTAAAAGGGAATGCTAATGGTTATTAATTGGCTATGAATGTTAATGATGTATTTAAATATTTTAATACCAAAGAACGAGGTTGAGGAAATAAAATAAAACGTTCTGAGATTAGTATATTTATTAATATTTATAAAAGTAATTTAATCATCTGGTTCATTATTTCATATCTCTTCTAGATGATGATATTTTAATTATAAAATAAATTTTAAAACGCCTATAGCAAGTGCATGGCATTATACCAATTATTTGTGTCTCTATTGGTTAATATAAAAAAAATTAAAATATTAACAGAAAAAATCATTATAGAAAAAAATAGTAATGAATTACAAATACTTTGGAAAACGAAGAGTTTGCTTTCTGTTTTAACGTTAGGTGAACATATTTTTCGGGGCAAGTTTGCAAAACATAAATGTTCAACAATAGTTTAGATTTATTATTAGTATTTTTATTTATTATTAGTATAAAACAGTTTTATTCATTACATTAATAATCAATTATTTAATAAAAAATGGAATATCATGGAATTCATGACAAATTAATTAACACGAACATTATTTAAAACAATTATTTCCAAATTAACACCAATATCACATTCCACCAACATTAACAGTTTAGAGAAATAGTCTTCAGTAGTTATCAGCATAAAAAAATGTGAGAAAATACAATTGAAACATTTTCCTTAAGTATTATTTTAAAGTACATCGCTGATAAACTACTTCAAAATCAATCAACTACATTATAAAGGGATTTTAAGATCCTCATTAAATGGGGTACGCAATAATATTTCAAGAACGAAAATAAGCCTCTCTATATTTTTGGATTGAAAATAGCTCCCCTTTCATCTTTTCTTTTTTCTTCCTATCTATATATCAAGTACCTCAGCTGCAAATTCTGTTCGTACATCTTTACGTAGATCCTTTTCCTCTTATGGCTCTTCATTTGAAAGAAAACATGTTTTTTTTCCTAAGCAATGCTCTTCAATTTTGGTTGTTTGTTGAGAAGAAGAGACTCATGGGAATACATTTAAATGACCTTCTGAGATCTTTTCCAAATGTTTATAAAACGATTTCCTCCGGAAAACAAAATACTTCTGAAATTACACAAAGGGAAAAATGACGCAAAACCGAACACAAGTAACATTTTATATGATACCAAAGAAAGCGAATAATTGAGCATTGCTGCTTAATTCCTATGATTATTTTTGTGGATTTTAATATTATTTATTAATTTCCATGATTGCTATTTTTGAAAATTTAAAAATTAAAATGAGTAATGTGTTTTTAACTTCATTGTTTTATATAATAAAAACTTTTTTCCAATTAACTTTGACCACTGCAAATGTAATTGTGGATGTATTAATTGTTGAATAGGATTGGATAGAAGAATAGTTGGAATTCTTCTCAAATGCAGATCCTAACATTAGTTGTCCATGAATTTAAACATTTTTTGTCTTTAGGTGGAAAATTTCATCATTAAATTTAGAAAATTCAAAGTTGACATTAAGTAAATTTTATTCCTATTGTCAGGAATCAAAAATCTTCATTGTTCTACAGTTATTAAACAATATCAATAGTATATAGAAATATACTCAAAGTTATTTCTTTTTGGTGGAAAATAAATTAATTTTCTAATTTCAGTCTAAAAATTAGGACAAAATTGTTTAAACTGTAATATTTCCGATTGAAAGAGGGTCTGGGATAACATGGTTGGTAGGGCGTTGGATTCGCATTCCTTGGTTTGTGAGCTCAAATCCTGCTGACGAAGACTTCCCGTCTATGTGGTGGCTGGTACACGTGTTAACTGTGTCGTGGCCACAGAGTCCTCCATGGGGATACTAATTAAGAGGTTATCGCTTTCTGATTCAGGTCTAAATTACGATCTGTGGATGAGGGAATGAAGTGCATGACTGAAGTCCGCCCCTTAAAACGGGTTACTACTGAACACAAGAACCTATTTCTGCTTAAAATCGTTGACTTCCTCAGCAGTGTTGTCTATGGCAAGTGCTATAAGAAACAACAACCACCGACTGAAAATCTAAAGAGTTCTTAAATCTTTTAAATCATTTTCCTTAAAATATATAATTGAAAATGCCTTGATCATGTTCTTAATAACTAAAATGTTAATCCTGTTAAGTGCAATCTTTCAAATTTTTGTTTATAATCAATTCTGCACAGAGAGTGTCTTAAAAATATCAAACTATTAATTTTTTTATATTTAAAAGTATTTGATGCTAAATATTAAAAATATCGTTATTTTTGAAATATTATTGAAGAAATCTGAAAAAAAAAAATCGTTTGGCTTCTGTTTTTACTTTTTGTGAAAATATTTATCAAAATTGTCGTTGATAACGTTACACATTTTAATTCACTTATTTGTGAAACAATATATGATTTGAGAGCCGGACAATACTTGTTTCTAAACTTAAATAACGTTTCGAATTTTTCTTATAAAAACTCTCTTGAAACATTGAATTGCTTCAGAAAAAGAAGAGTAGACATTTATCATGTTTCATTATATATTTATTTGCAAGTAGAATTGTAATAGTAAGAAAATGACCAATTGGAAATGGGTAACTGCTGAAGTTAGAAAGCCAAAGTGCCTTCACCAATTCTCTCTGTAAGTAACGACGGGTGATTCTGATTGAGATAGATAGAATGCCCACTTTGTTCGGCGCCAACGAAACAACCTCAAAAAGGTCATTATAGTTTTTCTTCAATGGCAATGGAATTTTTATCAGCTTTTTTTAGTTTCATTCATGCTATGAATTTTTTTTTTGTAATGATGAAGAATCCTTTTATAATTCTTTTAGTGCTTATTACTTTTTTAATGGAAATTCCTTGTCATTTTAATTAATTAACTATTATCGGGAACAAAAGGATTTTTTAATACTTTTTATTAATAATTTTGATATATTTAACTTAAATAAGTTTTTAAATAAATGAAAACTTTACTATTCTTGATTTGTAAGTGGTTTTAAGGGATGTTCCTTTTAATGAAAATTTGGCTCCTTTAGCTAATTTTATGTTAAAAAAGAATTTTTTATTCTTTTATTCAATTAATTAATTTTTTTTTATCTCGAATAGGCTTAGGATAAAAAAAATCTTCCATAGTTATTAAATATTTCTACTTAATAGCTGATATCGGTAAAGAAATATTTAATTGTTGAAAGACACGATTTCATTAATATTTTTCATTTAATCTAAGAGCTAAAATTGCATTGAATGAGTTATTATTCTTAAAAAACATAAGAAATTAAAATAAAATTAAGTAAATTTAGTTTTAATTTAACGAAAAATTTTTAAATATTTAAGTCATGGTTGGTTTTAAATAATATATTTTCTCTTTGCTTATAACCTTTATTTATCAGTAACTTTTGTCGAATATAATGACTTGAATGAAGAATTTTACCAAAACGAGCCCTTTATTTATGATGATATGCTTTCATGAAATAGGGGCTAATCCGTTTTCATAATGTCCATTGTCGTATTCATTCGCTTTCGGTTCAGACAGCGCAAAAATTTTTCTAATTGGAAATTGTCGGTATTTTCCTTTGTTTTTCCATGTATTTCACAGTTTGTGTATGAAATATGATTTGAAACCAATTTATCACATTTAGTTACAGATATTTTCAAGTGGGGAAATCATTTTAAGACATCTGTGCATTTTAATTTTTATATAAAAGATTGTTTTAAAATATTGGTATTTAAAATATTTCGTGGTGGTGTCTTTTAATTATTACAATAATTTTAATCCTCTAATCTTTCTCTCCCGCTTTATAATAGAATTTAACTCTTCTAGAACAAATTATCATAACCGAAGACTTGATTACTTGGATTCTTTGAAAAGCTTGAACATGGTGGACCTCATATATGCTTTGGTTGGTAGTTTAATATCAAAAGTAGGATGCTGAATTATGTATCACAGGCGACTCGAACAATCTTAAGGTATTTTAAATTTCGACTTAAATATATCTTTAAATATCCTCTTACTTAATATTCTATTCTTTTATAATCATGCTTATTAACATAGTACATGTACCTTCGCTGTAATAAATGCATAGTAGTAACTTCTATGTGTTTATTAAATATCAAGCCAAATACCAAATTTGTTATACCCATATTTGAACAAAAAATAAGTGTGGTTTTTAATTTAAGAAGATTTTCATAAAAATATTTTACTAAAGCTTAGAACATGAGAAAATAGTTTTTAAGAATTTAAAGTTCTTTTATGCAACATATATTATGCAATTATAAAAATGAATGCAACCTCACAAAGAATAAATGTAGAAAAAAGTCTAACGTTTTTATAAAGAAAATTTTCAGAAATTAAGAATATCGAATGAAAAGTAATCAATATTTCCTCAAAAATCAATTTTTCAATGTAATCAACTACATTAGATTAGATCAAATGGATTATTTTATTTTTAACTTTAAAAAAATAACCAAAACATCATATGAATAAAGTGAATCATAATTGTAAAATAACCTCATATTTAGAGATACTTTTAATTAGAATTTAATAAAGAAAAAATGTGTGGTGTGTATTTTAAGAAAATATATGTGGCAACAATATCTGTTCAGAAGTTATATGAAATTCGTAACTGCTTTCGATGTGTAAATGCGATAACATATGCTTCCATCATTTCATCATAAGACCTGGATATGTTTATTGTTTTGAAGAATATAGAATATAAATTGATTTCTTCATAACAAATTATTGACAAAAAATTCACTCACAAATTAAACATTAGATTTATTCTTCTCTTTATGAAATATTTTATTGCTTTAAATTTAACTTTGTAGCGGTTACAATTACTGCCTTCTCCTTTCTTTATAGGTGGCGCTACTAGAGCCACCTATCAAGAGCCATATTTTCCCATGATTCCTCACTTCTTGTCTCTTGTGTTGTCCTTGCTTGCCGTGTGTATTTGTTCTATGCCTTGTTCTTCAATATGCTTGTGTTAAATGTTTGTGCCGTGGAACTTAACCCGCTAATAAAAAGTAGCTCCTGAAACTGAACTCATTCTTTCATCCATAGCAGAACACATAATAAAGAGTCTCGTCCCTCTACAACTTTTTAGTTCTTACAAAGTTTTTCTCTTCAAAATGCATCTACGTAGAGCTTCATTTAAATGATTCATAAAAGTACTTCAATCTATTTGTAAATAAAAGAGTACCACACATTTCATAACTGAAAATAAAACAGTTTTATCTTCAACAAAATAGTAGAAAAAAAATATTCTTTGAATTTTCAACAAACTAGGGATATGACACGAAAAAATAAAATAGGTTAGTATTTTTTTTAAATCTTATAATAGAGCAATGGAAACAAAAATAGAATAATGAAAAATAAAACAGAAATTAAATATTTAATTAAAATTACCTTTACTTAGTTTTCCGTTTAACTGGGGATGAAATGACACGGAAAAAATGCTTTAGTGATTAATTAAGAAACCTCCACGGAAAATTAAAAAGAGTATACAGTCGTTTTCATTTAATAATTGAAATCCATTTTTAATTAATGCAAAAAGTTAGACTCCTGAACCTTTCGTTTATTGTTCAACTTTGAGTTGTATATAAATTAATTAATGAGAAAAAAAATTTCAAAATAAAACAGTTTTTACTTCAAAAATGCATTTCCGCTCTTGTAAAATAAAATGCATCTGTATTAATTAATATTGCTAAATAATAATAATTGAAAACAATGCTTTATTTTTAAGGAAAAAAAGGAATTCAGTTTTCAGTGGAGTATTAGGCACTTAAATTGTGAAATAAGGTCCAATTTAAGCACCCCAAAAATTATTTATTTTATTGTATTTTTATTTTATTTATGTTTTCTTTTTAAGCGTGGGGATTTTATTCAATTTTTGGAAGTTTATGCATTTTGAATAAAAATACAGCATTTTTATAATAGGATTTATTAAAATAAATTATTAGTTAATCAATTTATTTAATTTAAATTTTATACGAATGTACTAAATGGTATTGAATTAGAAAAAAATGAAAGATTCGGGATAATTATTAATTATAAATTAAATATTAAATAGTGGAAAATAATTTTTAAAAACTTCATTATTTACATTGATTAGAAAATCCATATAAAAATTGCTTATTTCTGCTAAAAGAGCATGAGTGCATTCCTGTGTCTGTGTTGGCGCTCTACTGGTTAAATCCTTTGACCTAAAATTAATAAATTTGGCACATGATACTTTGGAGAGTAGGAATATCTTTCTAAAGGAATTTTTGAAATTTTTATCTTTATTTTTATTAATTAAAAATCAAGCGATATTCTGTAATTTGTATGACAATTTCAAAAAGATAATCTTGCAAAAAAATGACTTTTACACAGTTATAAAATTTGAAAGATTATATAGTATGGATTTAGCAGCTATAAAGTTGTTTAACTTAGATTTAATGAACTTTAAAAAATATTTTTAAGTATATTTTAACAATTATTTATTTATTGAAATTGTGTTCTTTGATGCTACTAATATTTCAAGCCAATTTTGTCCCCTTCATTTTTTTAAGATTTGCTGATTTCATTCACCATGAAGATTCGACTTATTTTTCTGTATGAAATAGGTTTTTGTTTAAACCACACTTTTAGTAAAATATTTTTAATTCTGTGACTATTACCGATAATACTTAATTTCAGAAGTGAGCAATAAGTGTTTTTTTTTGTTAAAATTTGCCCAATTTTATATAATTGCTATTGTTTTGACGTTTTACTTTCTTATTGAAGTTAGTATCTAAACTGAAATAAATAATAACTTATTGAATAATTTTCTATATTCAATGAATGCATTAAAAACTTCAATTTGAATTATTCTTCTTTCTTCCATTGTAATTTTATGAATGTTCTTGGTTCCACCCCATATGTTCTTTAATTTTATTAAGTTTAATCACTTAAAAATTCAAATTCAAATTTTAGATGAAATAAATAGAAAATTAGAATGACATTTAGCAGCATGAACATATCTGTTTAATGCTTCTTAAAAAGTTCGAATTACATGATGGTCACAAATTTTTAAGTATTTTTCTAAAAATGGCAACAAATTACCTACAAACTATTCGGATAAAATATTGCGTAATGTTGTGAGAATTCTTTCCAATCGCCCGAATTGTAATGCGTCCCCAAATAGGATGATCGAAGTCTGTCATTGGCGACTTGGTGAATATTGATTGGCAACTCCTCACAAAGGAAAGCAAACTTTTCACGATCTTTTCCGTCTGTGTGTGATTCCCTTGAGTGCATGCTGTAACCCGTGTTTACTTTCTGGTTGTAATTGTTTTATAGTATTGGTTAATTAAAATGTATTTCAAATATTACTTGCCTAATTCCTATAGTAACCGATAATTCTGGTAAACTAGCTGTTCACTAGATGTGCTATTATTTAATATAATTTCGACGAACAGCTGGTCACCAAAGGCTTCTGTATATTATATAGGTTTTGAAATCATAAAACGTTCTTAAGTGAAAATTATATCGAAGATAATGAAAGGATTTATGATGAAACTTCGTCTAATTCCAGATATTTTAACTCCAATGCCGCTTTTTTTTACGAATAAAAACAAATTATAAACTATAAAAGGGATAAAAGAAAATAAATTCGATCAAATAATTGTGATATCTTCCAAAACTGATAAATAGTGTTAAAGTAAATTAATTTAAGAATTTTCAACTATAAAACTGAAACTTTTCCATTACAAAATAAATTTAAAAATGAACATTTTTAAATAAAGGTTTTCTGCTGCATTAATCTTCTTCATCGATGATTCTCACGTTGTGGACGATTAATAATAGCAGAGTAAAAAAAAAATATAACCTACTTTAGCATAATTTTATCTACCATTAAATTTAAATTCGCTCTTATCAGCATTTAGGTGCAAATTTTGCTTTATTCCTCTCAACCTAATTTCAACCTTTATCCAAATATTTATCTCCCCACCCTTACTCATCAAAATTCCATTCGGTTGGGAAAAGAATTCGATAATCATTCGCTGGATATGACATTAATGACCTTCTAGGATTAATGCCAGGGTTTCGTCTACATTTTTTAATGAAAAAAATGCGTTCGGTGGTCTCTGATAGTGAGCTGAACATGGCATGATATTTAATTCGTAGGATGTTTGAATTAATTAAGATGATTGATTCATAGTGAAAGAAAGGAAAAAAAATGTTGATATAAAATGTTTTGAATAGTTTTCATGTTTTGTTTATTAGCCACAAACAGTCAAAATCATTTTTTTTCACATCATTATTTTTAATGCCCACTCACATTTATTACGCAAAAAGTTAATTAATTACTACTTAATTGCGCATAAAATGAAATTAATTTCAAAATAAAACAATATGAATATTTCACATTATCATGTATTCTATCTATTAAAAGCAAGATTTTGGACCTTCGTCTTTTTATTTTATAGCATTGCAAAGTCACATTGCGATCAGACGCACATAATTTCTCATGTATTAAATTAAAAAAAAACGCTAAATCAAATTGGAGAAAATAAATTATAAAATATATTGCCGCCTTAAGAGACAAAATAAGTTATATTAAATACCTGAATGTTTACTTTAAAAAATCATCTGAATAGTAACTTTGAATACTTGAGAAAGATTTCATATTTCTGTTTTGAATTTCAGAGATAAGTACGTTTTGTATTTATATATATATATTTTTTGTCATAAGAAATATAATGAACGTTTCCATTTGGAGACAAATTTTATGTAGGTTATAATGAGGCATGGAACAAGTAAATAAAAGTTTGTTTTTATTAAGGTATCATACATTGTAAAAACTGATGAATTTTTCAGATAATTACTTTTAAAATACTATGATTCGAATTCCATTATGTAATTAAAGTAATGAAGGCAATTCCTGTGGAGTTATCATTATTTTAAAAACCTTAACCACGGATATTTAAAATTGAATCTTTAAAAATGATTTTTCGACTAAGCAGCTCATTTATTGAAAGAAGTATTATTATTATTATTATTCGGTAAAGCACCGTGTACAATTATTTTCTATGAGAGAAAGCGATGAGTAACTGAGAGTGACATTTCGTTCTGAATGCTTCCATTAAAATAAGTTAATTTTAAGCTACTATATATAATAGTAACTGAGCAACTTTTACTTTTAAGGTAATGATTTAACACTAATTATATTGCATGTCAGTCATAAAAAATATTCAGTATGCTTCAATCCAGTCTTCTTAGTATAGTTACATTAACGTCCCGTTTTAAAACAATACTAGTGCTATTTTGGGCCGACCCTCGTAATTTTAAACTCGGTCAGACGACGATGACACTTGAGCTGGCCCTCCCTCTTGAAACTTCCACACCACACCAGCGGAAATATCTTTAGCCCAGACGGATTTAATGTGTACCAGTCTCACTTACACGACGGTTCTTCGATGGAATCGGGTCTCGGACCTGAAATCCTTCTGCTCCGAAGCCAGAAACCTTACGACCAAGCCACCGCAGTCCCAGAACTCTGTCGTCATTGATGCTTCAATTTAATTAACTCCAACTAACTCTAATCTGAGTTAAATAAAATTCTTTTAAGAAAGTAAAAATCAATTACTAGAAAATAACTGTTTCCACAATTTGAAAAACAACTACACTTTCAGTAAGTGAATGGAAAATTTGCACTATAAATTCTTTGTACCTTATTTTCATAGTAAAGAATATTTATTCTAAAGAATTCCTAGTGGCTAAAAAGTACTCCTTTAAAAAATATCGAATTTGAATTTGATCTTCTCTACGAGATAAAGCATTTCAATTTCCTTTTCGATACAGAGACAACTTCCTGTAACATCTTAAAGAAAATTGGCTTGAACCAATTATAAGACTAGAAAAGAAATAAGGAAGTTAAACAGGAGGGAGTCAAAGCTAGAAGGGTTAGATACAATCGAAATCTTGATGAATTTATCGGAATAATTTGCTTCTAAACTATTGTTGGGCAACTCTGTGCAAGTTAAAAATGTTATTGTGTCAAAATTTATCAAAGATTCCAAACAGTTTAAGTGAGAATGCAAAAGGTGCAAGGACTCAGACTTTATTTTTATTGCCTGAAGGGGTTTCAGTTCTTCTCTTCCGTGTTGTTGGATTAATCGATATTATCGCTTTTCTTTTCAATCGAAAATTCCACAATTTGTGTGGATTATTTTCTTGTGTCCATCTTCTAGATTAAACAAATCTCGACCAATTATAGAGATGAATGTATGCGCGGGTGTGTTGTCCTCTACAAGCTATACTGTTTAATCTACAGCTACCAAATTTAGCATATATATGCCTTGCTTGAAGGGAACGTGTACATTTTAAATAGGGGATTAATTAATTAGAAAGTAAACAGAATTTTGGGGTTTGTCAGCGGTAATTCTTAAAATATTATTGCACGAAAGTGAAGCTGATGTTTTAATGGCATCAATTTAATATTCTTGCTTTTTTTATTAATTTTTTTATCTAATTTCCAGCTATAGATTGCATTGTTGTCTTGAAATTCAAACAATTTTCAATTTTTCATCACAATATTTAATTGTGGGATTTTTTTTGCATTTTTGAAAACGAGGACGAAGGATTCTTTTTAATATCTGAGTAGTTTATAAGTCTAATAAAGAAGTGAAGTTATAGCATCAAGAAATGTAGAAGACAGATGAACTAGACATTTTTGTTTTTAATAGGGTTAGGATATTATGGAATTGGTCTCTGTAAGGTTCCTTTACACAGTAAATATAATTTAAGTAAAAGATTAAAACAACACGATTTTAATGCCTCCTATCAGTTAGACATACTCGAAGATGTGAAATTATATGCAAACAATTTTTTTAAAATTAAATATAAGTAATACTCTTGCTAAACCAACTGGTCGTAAAAAGTAGAGGAAGAATTTGAGATGACTTCAGATATCATTGCAATTGGATTTTTAATAATCTAACAATTTTCCATTTGTTTATTAGTTTTAGAAAATGCAGAATTTAATTTAGGCAGTCTCGGAAATGGTTTTAAAAATTCTGAAAGCCTATATTGATGTATCACAGTCAAATCTACCTACATTTAATTTTACTATTTCAGTCTGTAAGTGAATTGAATTTCAATTGTTATTTAAAATTATTATTTTTCTAATTTTTATGTTTCTTTTTTTTGCTGTAATATTGTTAATATAACTACTCTTGTGGTGAGCATATCTCTAAAAAAATATTTCTCATATAGAACTGAGCTATCTGTTTTGCTACTTATTTATTATTTAAGTTTTTAAAATTGAGAATTTAATTAAAGAAAGTAGTTTATATTTTCCAAGTTTATTTTGATTTAATTTAAAAAAATTACGTTTTACAGTTTTCTAAAATATTTAAACAACTTTTCATGTTAAATATATCAAGTAAAGTTTTGAATTAGAAATAAATGAGGATACCGGAACCAATTTACATTTATTTCTAAATTTAATTTTTACTTTATTTATGTTCCTTTCTAACATAATCCGGTACTCCATTAACTAACTTTTATTTACAATGTTTATTTTTAATTTAACACCCTGTTCTAAAAGCCATTGAAAAAATGAAATGAATTCGCTTTTATTAATTTCAATTGAGATAATGTTTTGGTAAACATTTAGGTATGCGTTCAAAAAATTGTTCAAAATAATGAAAAATTAAAGCAATTAAATACGTCTTATAGATATATTAAATACTATAATTATTTAATTGATTAGTTAAATTATTTAATTAATTAAAAATATAAATTAATTAATTAATTTTTATTTATAAATTAAATATTATATTTTTTTAATTAAATACTTCACAACTATATTATTTCCTTCGAGCTAAAATCAATTCAAAATAAACACGTCAAGCATTCCGAAAGAAAAAAAAAACATTCTATTTACTGAAAGAAAGAAATCTTTTTAGAGAGTTAAAATACACAAAAGTAAAAAAAAAAAAAAAAAAAAAAAAGGAATTCTGTTTCTACATTTTGAAACTCGAGAAATGAGCCAGAAAACTCGGGCCATAAAATTCTCCATCTAAAATTAAACTCCATTTTAAATGCGAAGAATCATTTCTTTTAAGCAAATATCAACAGCTAGGTTTATTTCTTGTCAAAATACGTATACGAGTTATATTTCTTTTACGGGATAAAGCCTTTCAATTTGATTTTCGGTGCAAACAAAAATTCCAATAGTAACTTTAAAAAATTTGCTTGAACCAATTACATGACTAATAAGGAAGTTAAAAAACAAAGCAAGAAAAAGGATTGGATACAATTGGAATTTTCTTGAATTTATCGGAATAATTCGCTTCTAAACTCTCCTTAAAGTTTTAGAATTTTGGACAAGTTAAGAAGGGTTTTTGTATCAAAACTTGTCACCGATTCCAAAGTACAAAAAGGAGGGAAAAACTCAACTTTATTTCTGGAGTGTATTTGAACTATTTCTCCATCGCTGTTGGTATAACTTGTTTTATTTGATAAATAAATATTCAATAAACTTTGTCTATATGGAATATTTTCTATGTATCTTTTAAAATGAGTAAATGTAGAATACTTATGAATTAGAATTTGTAATGACTTCAGATTTTTTGTGTATGAATTCTTAATATCTAAAGAGTTTCACTTGTTTATTAGTTTTCGAGCATTTAGAATTCAGCTTGAAGACATTTAGTGATAATTTTAAATTTTCCCGACGATTACAGTAAAATATGACCTGTTAAATTTAACGATATGTGTCTTTATTATTTTTGTCTAATAAATGATTTAAAATTTAATTTGATATTATTCGATATTTTACTTCGGTTTTCTTATATATATATATAACTTGAACATTATTTCCATAACGACTCTTGAAGCGAACATATAATCGAAATAAACATTTGACTTATTGAACCAAATAATATATGTATTTTTATTTATTTATTAATCGAAGCTTTAGTTAAAAAAGTAAGTTTTCTTCTATTAAATTTAATTTTCCTTAGTTTGGAAAAACCGCATTTTGCAGATTCCTAAAATTCTAAGACAATTTTTGATTTAAAATATTAATTTAGAAATAAATAAAGAAACCGGAAGAAATTCAGGATTTTATATCTAATGTTTATTTTTAATTCAACATATTTTTCTGAAAGCCCTTGCAAGAAATAAAATAAATTCGAGTTTGATCGTTTCTATTTAGATCACGTTTTGGTAAAAATGTCGTTATACAATAAAAATGTTCAAAATAATAATAATAAAAAAATCAATTAATTTAGTATTTTTTAAAAATATGACCTACAATAATGCTTCAGTTTTTTTATGCTGAAATATACACTTTTCTGTATTATATTAAGCATTCAGTTTCAGAAATGTGCAATTGTTCTTATGTTATTTTCAAAAATCTTGGTGAGTTAATGGATTCTTTGATATGGCACACACCTGGTGAGTACTCTCACATCTAAAAAAAGGATGAACGAGCCAGAAATAATACTTTTCTGGGTTAAAAAAGACAAAAATATCTTTGCTGAAACTTTCCAAGAATGGAAGTAATTCTATTTTTTGCTGTATTCCCTAATTAATTGCATTATAAAGCTTTTACATAATTTAAATTTAAACAAAGAATTCTGATTCTAGTTCAATTTTAGACTTCGAATTTGACTATGTACTCTTTTCTGAGAAGTTATTATATAAAAATACAACAAAGCAACAAAAAAAGTTTTCGTTCAACGTAAAAAAGAAGGGAAACGATACTGGCTGTGACAAATTAATCCAATAGACTTTAAAAAGTTTTCCAAAAAGCTTCATTTAATCCCTTGACATTTTATTTTTTCATAAATTTCAAGAAAAACTTGCCATCCCAGTATATACTAACAAAAAACATGATGGAAAATATGAAATCCTGGAAATGAAAATTCAGTCTTACTTGATGTTACTTACTCCCAAAATAAATCCCTTAAAGGATATCTACTTAATTAAATTTCACTAAACTAAAGACGCAAAATTTGTAACGGCGTACCTCTTTTCGTCAGCTTGGGAACAAATTAAGTTTCGGCTCTCCGGGATCGTTATGACTGGTTGGAGTATTGAGTGTAATGTTTGAATCGTTACGACCTGCCTGTAAAAATCGTTTGATCTCATCCTTGGGAATGGCTGCCTAAGAATATCTGGAACGAAATCTTTTAAGAAGAAATATTTTGAAGAAATATTCTTCTAAGCAGAAATATTTTGGATCTTCACGTGTACAGCAACAAATACAGATGAAAAGGGATATGAAATTTATTATACATAAAATAAGTTTTTGGAATAGGAAAATTAATGATAAAAACTAAAATAATTCATTAAAAAAGTCGATTAAAACTATTTCGCCACATATTTGTTCCATATACAATTCACTGTTATTAGCTTATCTCAAAGATCTTTGAACAATACGACAATTTCTACAATTTCTTTCTATGTAACTATGATCCGGTTTAATGCATCTAAATAGCCAAGACCTGCTCTTTAATAAAAACTAAATAATCGCGAATGGGAAATAGAAATTTATGAATCAAACTAACTCATTTAAAACAATTAAGTTTTTAAAAAACTTTTTATAAAATGCAACGCTGGAAGGTGACAATTAAATCATCAGATAATCATTAATAAAGCTTTTAGTTTATGGAAGAGAGGGTTAGAACACATATTTATTGTTTCATATCACAACTGCGATTAATTCGCCCGGATTACCACATAATGGAGCTGAATACACTGGCAAAGTGTGTGTGTCTGACTGGTAGATGCTGGGAATATTTGTGGTACATTTAAATAAAAATTAACTTTAGAAATTTTTTAATTCAGAAGTAATCCATATAACAAGTTTGCAATAATTGTTGAATGGATTGCAATAATAATTCTGAAATTCTTATCACATTAATCACTTATGGTAAGCAGAGCAAAGGAAAACACTTGTTATCAAAGTCCCCCATGGTAGTCAGATCCTGTTCCAGAACTGCACGAGTACCAGTACCGTTCAAGATACGATGCCAGAATACTGTTCTGATAGTTATGTTATATATCTTTCTTATTTTTCATTTCCCCTATAGTTTGAGCTGTATATTGAGATGGAAATAATTAAACTATCAACTATTACAAACTCCTCCCTGCTACCGTAATTATAATTTTACCAAAGTATATTTTAAATAGCTGATTTATAATGGGGAAATGAAGTCCGGCCATATTCTCATCATTAACAAAAGAAAAATTCTCAATTTAAAATATTTTAATAATATTGGAGTAATTTCGAGTTTCTTTATAAGAGTGAAATATACTAGTGTAAAATAAGCGTATAAACATTTTTAAAAAATATTAAAAAATTTATAAAAAATGTATAGCAAGTAAAATGGCAACCTTCAAAAGTTAGTATTAATTATATATTTATTTTAATTTTAAGATGGAATAATTTCACTTTTGTTCTGCAATATTTTTAGAGTTTCTACTTTAGAAGGCCTAGATATGATCTTACGTAGAAATTTCAGTTTTCTACAATATAAAGAAGAGAAAGTAATTTACTAAAAAAATTACCCACATTTGGATACATTTTGGAAGAAAATCTAAAGATAGCATCCTACCTGCAGCGATCGGTTCTCTATTTATACACATATTGGTCTAACAATTTTTGATTAATGCTGGTTTAAAGCACAGCAAGGATAGAATCTATGACATTTTCCGTTTGACTTAAATAAGACCTATTTTTTAAGCAATAGGAAATTTCTTTGAAATGCTTGCGAGCACCGACATGATTCAAAACCTGATCAAGCCACGTCCACTTTTAAGCAATACGTTTCCTGCTTCGGATATCTCAGGAAAGTTACTGAGATCTCGGATATCTCCAGTGATATTAGCAAATATTTCTATATTCAGGATAAGTTTAATAGATAATGAATGTTTAAATTTAAGTGTTAAACGAAAAGAAATGTCTTTAATTCTGTCCTTCTCAACAATATTTAATAGTTCTGGAAAACGGATGTTCAAGCCTATAATCTAGATTTCGAAGCTCTGAATACGGCGAATTAAAGGCACAGGTATATTAAAATATTCTCCAAGACTGTTGGATTTGAAAGGGAGAAAATAATCCGAACTACATAAAAGAAATTCATAATGTATATTATTTAGCGTTGAGAAATTTTTTAAATGCATCTTTTGCAGCGATATCCCATAGAAATACAACTAGGATTCCGGAAAATGGATGTTCAAGCCAGTAATCCGGACATTTCAGCTTTGAAAAATATGTAAAATTCATACGCAGATTAAAATATTTCCCTGGTCTATTTATTGGATTTCAAGGGGAGAAACGTGCTCTAGCCACCAATCGACTACTTTCTGAAGGGATACACTTGTCCACTTCCGTATGAACAGCGCATAATCAATGAAACCGACAATCCTGGTCATCAATTTTGATTTCTCTTCTGCTGTGATATTTACTTGACCCACTAAGCTTTAGGGATCATCTTCTAATAGCACAAAAAATATGTTGATGAATGTATAAATTAAAAGTATTTTATACAGCATTTTTAGTGCAACTGTCAAAGATTTGTTACATTTTCCTAGAACATAAATAGTTTAAGAAATTATGCTTATCATAGAGAGCAAAATCTTTGAGAGTATAACAGCTTTGAAGCATGGTGATACTTAAAGAAATCATTTCTTAAAGAATCATCTATGTCTCAAATGAAAAAAGAGTTGTTAGATTTTCTATTCAATTCAGTTTGAAACTGGATTAAAAAATAAATAGCATGTGTACTTTTTTACCTAATTTTGGTAGAAAATCCATCTTCTGTTTCAGACCAAAAATTACTGCACAAATGAATTTCATTAAATGCTTAAATGATTTTAAAGGGAATAATATTTAACTTATTTAATTGAGAAATATTTTGATATCGGTAAAAGGATTGGTAATTCTTTGATAAAAGCTAAAGGCATATGTATAAATGAATTTTTTACTAAATTCTCAGTTTTACATTTTGGTAAGGAACTCTAAATTAACAAGCTATTCTCCAGTTTATTGAGAATTTGCAGGAATTCCTTAACTAAATAAACAATTTTCTCCATTTCAAAGATATGATTTAAGACTAGATAGTATTTATTTTCATAGAAAACAAAATGTGTTTTATCTGTTTATGCTCTGAAATGTATTATTCCAAATTAACGAAATGATTCTATTCCACAAGCTGATAGGATTTTATCTAACATTATTACGAACTTTTTAACATCGAAAGAATTTAGCGTCTTCGAACTGGGTTGGTAACTTAGTGATATACTTGGGTCTTGGTGTTTAGAAATTTATATTCTTTTACGGAAAGTACTGAAATGTACCGAGAGAATGCAAAAGCCTTACTTCAGTCACCAATAAATGAATTTCTGTTGTGCATTCATTAAGTGCGTCTTGAATTCATCGGTATTTTTGGCAGCAATGAAACTGCTGAACTTGACCAAGAATCTGGGTACTGCAAGTGAGCAAACTATTGCAGACGTTTGATTACTGGATTACGTTCCTTTATTGATTACTATTCACCCCAGGCGTCCAGTTGATTATACAGTATGATTGGTTATATTTGATTTCGGATAAATCGTTTAGATATGACTTCATGTCTATAATTCAAGCAAACTGCTGGACATTAAAACAATGTTATTTTAATTATCTTACTTAAATTTTGTTTATTGTGATTGTTCCATAACATTACAACGCTATTAAAAACATAAGAATCCGGCTCATAAATTTTTAGAATTTCGCAATATTATACTTCAGTTTTTTTATTCGTCTTGTAAACGACGCAGATATTGATAAGAATACTTCTTTAGCTTTCAATAATAAAAGAAAATTATGCGACTGATTATTTGAAGAAACAATGAAAGCGGTTTAAATTTGAAGGCAGAAAGGCATAATTTCATTCTCACTAAATTACTCAACAGAAGTTTTTACTTCCATGTTCTATTTAATCACCACATGTGTAATTTATGGAATTCCCTCCCTAAACTATAAATCACAGTGTTCCTCTCTGTATTAACGGTCATACCTTCGAAAAAGTCAATCATTTCAAATATCTTGGCACAACAATTAATGACAATAATAAACTCAGAGGAGAAATTGACAACAGCATAAAAATGGCTAAGAAATGTTTCTTTGGATTGAAAAAACGACTAAGATCCAACTTAATCAGTCGAAAAATTAACTAAGAATTTATAAGACTCTCATTACGCTCTATGCAAATAAAACTGGATTCTTAACTTGAACCCTCAACGTTCTGTGAACATATTCGGGAGAAAGATCCTTAGAACTATCTTTGGCCCAGTACTAAAGAAAGGATGTTGGCGAGCTAGATTCATTTTTGAATTATACAAACTCTATAGGCAACCACAGTTAATTCTGGTCATCCGGAGCAATAGGTTAAGATGGCTCGGCCATATCTAGAGAACCCTGAAAACAACGCCCTCAAAATATCGACTTTTAAAAATCCTATGGGATCCCGGGCCAGAGGAGTACCTCCAACTAGATGGCTGGATGATATGGAAAGAGACCTGAGTGCTCTGAGGATAAAGAACTGGAAGGGAGTTGCGGGGATAGAAAGCGCTGGAAAGTGTGCGGCAGTCAACGTCTGCAAGTGGCTGTTGTGTTCATGAAGAAGAAGATGTGTAATAAGTAATGCGGGAAGATGCACTTGAAAGTGGTGTAAAGGAGTCATACATTCTCAACTTCCGATGACATGGAAAAATAATTCTGAATTTCGATACTGTCGCTTTGATGACACAACCAAATTTCACCAAGGTCCTCATCTGAAGGTTTAAACAACCACTATTGATCATCCACACTTTTTGAAAGAAAATTGAATTTGGATTATATGTTCTTATACCACTAATATTTCAAAGGACATATATAGAAAAGTTTTATGGCAAATACGAATCCACGGGCTGCTTATTTGTGTGCGAATACAAATTTCGTTATACCTGTGCATTATGCAGAAGGTAATCTTTGTGAAAGGAGTTGATATATACCCATGCGTGTGCTAGGGTATTCTGGAGGGAAAATCTCGACACCACAATCGGAAGCTCATGGTTTCGATTACAGGTTACTAAAAAATCTGTCTACGTAATTCCAATGATCTCAATGAACTAGCATGAACGTTTGAAACATAAGAAAACCTCTAAAGCATCCGTCCATCTGTAAATGCCCAAAACTTTAGTTTAAATTATATATACATCATTTTTGTTAGCAATGAGGGACATTGAAAGTACAGAAAGCTTCATACGGTTGTGAAACGGAACACTGAATCTAACTTAACTAATCCAAAAGAAAAAAAGTAACATGTAAACCAACTAAACTCATAATTCATCAATACATTTTGAAATCTTTTGCAGGTCTTGCTTTTTTTAAGGATTATGACAAAAGGTGTAAGAAAATGACATGAAATTCCATGATAAATATCATTAATTTTCCAGTGGGATTATGATTCAATGCATAGTTAAACAAAATTTTGCTATGAAGTTTCTACTCTTTGAGTGCAGAATGTCGAAAATTGTCCCATTAATTTGTATTTGGATAAATATTAAAAAGTAAAACTGTATGAAGTGACCAAGATTTCAGTAATAATAGAATTACCAAGCACTCATTGAATTATGTGTTGAAAATCATACACAAACTTACTAAATATCGCATTCATTTTTAAAAAAGTTTTTTTTCTCTCTTTTTATGATACTATGCTTCATGAAATTTAATAAAAATTCATAATTTAGAATCAATATTTCAAAAATGTGTAACCGCATTTAATAACTATTAGGTGTGACTGTAGCTCTATTCCATATAATGACGAATGAATTAAGATTGACATCTGAGTTGAAAGAAGAAAAAAAATCAAAACTCTTAAACAGTGTAACTTTATACCTGAAATTAGCATTTTACTATCCAAACACAAGTAAGTTTTGGGAAAATTTATGAAAAATTAATAAAATTAAAAACTATTTCACTAGATTATATGTATTATAAGGCTTTATCTTGTAGTCCATTGAAAACTTTTTTTAACATTTGAAAAATAATTGCTCACATTTAATAAAAAGAAACCTACAATCTGATGTTCATAACAGATATGACAATGAATAATTGCTGTTTGTTACATAAATTTCAGGTGTTTTTTTTACAAACTGAAATTTAGAAAATTTAGATATGAGTTGTTGTCTACTAATCAATGGTATGGAATATAATATTCAATTCAAATTTTGTAGGAATGAAATTTAAGATTGATTTTCTTAAATTTCATTTATAAATTGATAGATTAACTTAAAACTAAAATTGATAGATAAAACTTAAGTTGATATATTTTCATTAAAAATGGCACAAACAGACAATTATAATAATAAAATTTCAGTATTTATTTCTGATAATAATAAAGATGAATAACTGTTCGTGCGTGTATTAACAGTCTGCGGGCCAGACTATTTGATCTCCCACGACGAAACTTGACCCATATATAACTTGAAGGGTGGGAAAAGGCACCTGGAAGAGATTTTTTTTTAACTTTGAATTCGAATTTTAAGTTAATCAAATATAATATTAACTGGAATTTTCTCACTCTCCCACGATGATTTTCGAAAAAAATTTTGCACAAAAATAAATTTGACACCATTTCAATAGTTAAAAATATTGTCTTTTTGATTATATCAATTCAATACATCTTCAAATTTTTTGTTGAATTTAGGAAAGTTACGCAATTAAGTTGTTTAGCATTTTTTTTTTGCTTCATTTCGAAAAAGATTCTAGAATGCAGTGAAATTTTTGTTGCTTAGTGCTGAAAGTTTTGGAAAGAGTTTCTGAACAGAGTGTTCCAGCTTCTTTTGGATTCTCGGTTTAATAAATCATTTTCCATTGAGATTCTCTGAGTCCCATCTGATAAAATGATACCCACATTTCAGAATCAGAGGATCTCTTTGATTTATCAATCTCATTTGGGATGCTGAATTACAGAGTATATTAACGTTTGTTGAGAGTTCTATTTTACTAGCAAGAGGTTTTCCCATGGAGACAGTTCAGATATGGTTTTGAGAAACTTAATGCTTGATAATTGGTTTTTGACGCCATGGTGGATGCAGAAATGGAGTTCGGTTGACTACCCATACCGATCACGGCACGTGTGCCTTATAAGAGCGGTTGTATAATAGCCGGTGAGAGACCTTAGGACTCCATCTTAATTCTTGCCAGTCATGTCGTGCCATTTCAGTCATTCAGATTTTTCTGCCTGCCTTAGGGTGAATCGGTGTAGTCGATTGTGATTAATAGCAAGAGTTAGCAAATTAGAGAAATTTTATCAGTATCAAAAGCAATTATCCGAAAATATTAGACATGTTAATTATAAAATTAATAACTTGATTACTAAATGTGATTCGAAATAAATGCAGAGCAACGAGGTTCATAAATAATTGCCCCCATATTTCGCATTGTATCTTTACATACAAATATAGAGAGGGAGAACATGAATAAAAGTGCAAAAAATTTAGATGATTCTCAAACATGTTTTTCAGTATCTGTAAAATAATGAATTAACAGATGTATTCTTAAAAAATTATCAGAAATTTCTCATCGACTGCTGAACATCGTACTTCAACAGATGATGCTCATTAAGCTATTGAGTTATAAAGCTATTGAGTTATTCGCCATTGTAAAGCGTACCCAAAAGGGAAATTCTTTCATTATGAACGCTGATTATGGTTTCCCCAAGACCGTATCTCTGAGAATAGCCATTCTAATGATCAATAGATTTCCCTTAATAGTGCTTTTGATATGATTTAATTGAAAGAAATTGCTATCAAATTATCTTGTATAATTTTCCTATTCAAAACAAAAACATACTGGATTTTTCCGAAACTTCAATAAAATGATTAAATTTACCATTATTATATTCATGTGTTATCATATTTATCG
This sequence comes from Argiope aurantia, assembly GCA_026543865.1. Taxonomy (NCBI): domain Eukaryota; kingdom Metazoa; phylum Arthropoda; class Arachnida; order Araneae; family Araneidae; genus Argiope; species Argiope aurantia. Next base: position 146,837 of record JAPMOR010106430.1, read on the forward strand.
AATCTTATTAATAGGTTTAATTTGTAAATATATTTTATGCAGATTTTAAATTTTATAATTATTTATATATATATATAGATTTTATGGTATTATAAACGAGTATCGTACGACTACATAAGCAACTCAATAGCTTTCTTCAAATTTAATACAAAAATACAATAACCACAATGAATTTTCCTGAAATTCAATAAAATGATGCTATTTTTAAATTATTAATTTACTATATTGCAAATTCCAATATTAAAAATTAATTGATTGAAATTTCTAAAATAATTACCTAAATACATTCACAGAAAGTTAAAAGCAAAATTCATACGGATACACAAGCATCATAATATTTTCTTTTAATGCCAGATGTCATAATTTACCGAGTCATAAAAGGCCATATTACCTTGACGTGTTATAAACTACCGAAAGACTGTCATAGCAAAATATGAGAATAATTAAAAATTTTTAATAAAACAACTCAATGTCTTTTAATGTCAACAAATAACGTTTCGTCGGTATTCTCAGTGGATTAGTTGTGCGAAAACAATAGATAAGAGAATGGCGTCATCTCCATTCTTATAATAACATGAGAATCTTCCTCGAAGGCCATTAAGATTCGGATAAATTACATGGGATTTATTACAGACACATAAGAGGGATTTTGACAGGATAATACGTTCGCTAAGAATGTCCCCATTAAGTTGAAAGTCTTGGAAACCTTTTTATCAAGAATGAGATTTCGATTACCGATTACACTATTCAGAATATTTTTGATTGTATGAAAAAAACATTGCTGAATTTATTTGATATTTTATTTTGATTATGTAGTGAAAAATAATTTGAATTTCTGAAATAAAGGAACATTTAAAAAATGCGTTAATTAATGAAACAATCTGATATCCTGCATAATGTTAAAATATATAATATTGTAAAGAAAAAATACGAAAATTTAAAGAACAATTTCATTTTTAAATCAATTATCTGTTTACGTTGAATTAGTTGATTAAATTAGCTAATTTAATCAATGAAACGAGATTATTTATGATGAAAATACATTTGAACAATCTTATTAAATTCGTCAAAAGCTGTGGATATCTACAAATAAGAAAAAAATGTGTATCTACATATTTGAATGTGTGTTTGATGGTGCACTGCAAACAGACAAAACATTATTCTACGTTATAGACAAAAGGAACAATTTATTCTTGAAAATTTAAAGAACAGTTTAAATACTGAAATCGGTTAACTGATTAAATTGAATTAGTTGATTAAATTAGCTAATTTATTTATAATGAAGATGTATTTGAACAATCGCATTAAATTTGCCGAAACTATGAATTACTACAAATAAGAAAGGGAAATATATATCTACATGTTCGAATGTATGTCTGTTGGTGAACTACAGACAATCAAATTATTTTTCTAGTTTACAGACAAAAAGAAAAGATTACAGACAGAACAACCTTCTTGTCTAAAGAAAAGAAAAACAGACAGTATATCTTTCTTATCTAAGGGATAAGAAATAGAATATGCTTCTTACTTTTAGACTAAAAAAGCAGAACAATTTCCCTGTCTAAAGAGAAAATAGACAGTATAGTCTTTCTGTTTTAAAAACCAACAGACAGGACAGTATTATAGATCATAATCAAACAGTCTCGCTTATACTTTGCTTGCACTAGTTTAAACAGTTTATAGGACTAAACAAACTGTTTGATTTAGAGTTATCAAAAATCTGTTCACATTTATTTTGGAGGCTGAGTTTGACACTTGGGAGATTTTTTTTGAAATTTTAATTAACTGGAAAGTTAAACAGGATCTTAATAATTCCGCGTGTTAGCTCCCTTAAATATTATGGCAAAAAATGATTTTTACATCATTTTAAAGTTTAAAATATTCAAAAACTGTCTTTTTAATGATACCAATTTAACTGCCGCACGGATTTCCTTTAATTTTGTAATTTTCTTAGAACTCTCTTGAAGTCTCTTAGTATTTAATAACATTTTAAAAAATGATTACAGTTGCTGGATTTTTATTTGATATCAAACACAAAACTGTAACGAATATTATTTTCTTTGTCCCATATAAAATGTTTCTTACAAAATGCATATTTGACGCAAATTAAACCTACATTTTACGTATTATAAGTAAGATAATTAATAAATTGTTCTATTTACACAGCTGGAGTTCAAGGTAACTGCAATGTTTTAAAGAACAGCACTTTAATAATAGCCCAGGAAATACGAATAAATTGTAATTATTTAGGATGAAACATTTTGGTTGGGCCGTATAAATAAATATATGCACTATTCGGATTGACAAATAATTAGTCTATGCAATAAATTATTTGTTTAGATTGTTTCAAATTCTATTTTGTACAAGTAAGCAATATTGTCAGTGTTGAGGTATGATCATATTAAGAATTCAACAATAAATGTTTAACTGTAATTTAACTCCATATAATTATTCAGAGTAATTATCCCAAATTATTAGTATTGCGTCTTTAACGAGCAACGCTTAAGCACTAAATTAGAGTAAATACTAAATATGGAGTTAACTATACTATAACTTAACCATTCTGTACCATAACTTGAAATAGTTTACCATATGCTATATATTTAGTATAATTGGAGAGACAGGGAATTTGAAATTTAATTAACGTTTGTTAATCATTTATGAGGGTACTTTAATGACTACCATGCATCGGAGACATCTTTTATTCTCATTTTCTTTGTTCCCATCTTTGCAATAAAAGGGAACCTAATTCAATGTTCAATTTCAAAAAGAAAGCCCTTGGGATAATTAAGTCATAAAATATATCATAATCTTATTTTTTTTTATTTTCTGAATAAGCTAAAAGCTTTATCAAATAATTTCTTAAACAAAACAGTGGATATTTTCAAGCTTTATTTCCTTCAAATCTTCTGCATATCGTTAAGAAGTAAAATTTATTACCACTAGTAGCCTAATTGAATCGAAATCAGGTGCACAGAATCAAAAAAAGCATTCTCTTGTCGGAGCTGATAATAGTTATTTAGTGCACTTTCCCCAACAAACCTTCGTACATCATAATTATTAACCAAGATGACTGCAATACCCTGAAAGATATAAACTATGAATTTTATGATTAAAATTTCCTAAATGGAAAAGAATTTAATAGACTTACAATGAATTTATGACATCATTGAATCTCTGAACTAAAATTTCATACCGGAATATGCTTTTGTTGAATTTTTGCACTACATATTTTTTAAAAAGCATTTTCGTTGGTCACAAAACCCCTTTGGGATAAAATTCCAGATAATTTATAGAGCATTTTGGTTCTGCATGGGAATTTAACGAATGTATGTTGGACAAAAAAAAAAAGAAAGGAAAAAAGGAGTCATCTTAAAGTTTTTGCAATGGCCTCTTTATAGACAGGAAGAAAATGATTTATGGCTGTTGGTCAGGTTTTTGATTTTATGGAACATAGTTATGTTTTTTATTCAGTTTGATCTCAAAGGAAAAATTAATCCGAACTTTTTAAGATAAGATAATTTTTAGAGTAAAAATTTTCTTTCATATGTGCACTTTTAATAAATTAAAACTTGGCTCAATTATTAAAATCCTATACTGGTGTCTGGAAGCTCATACTTTTTCAGTATTACATTATTTACATAAATTTTATTTATATTCTTCTAGCTCTGTATGGCTGTTTCATTAACGGTTTGAAGGAAAATTAGCATATTTCATTCTGCACATTTAGAAAACACCGCTGAAAATATTTTTAAATGCTTCATTGAAACAAAATATTATATGCAGCGTAAATATGAAATTACAATATATTGCTTTGTTTGGAGTACATCATATTTCTTTTCTTTAACCCTGCTGTTCTGTTCGGGTCTATTTGACCCGAAATGATTTTTAACGGCTCACAAAAAACAACATTATGTAAATATTTAAATGATACTTTATGACCTTGTATGTAATGGTGCTATATTATTCCTCTAAAAAGGATTTTCTTCTATTTAACACTAAACCTACCGGCATTTCACCGATACGTTGGAATTGCCATTGGAAGCGGGTCAAATGACCCGCTCGTGGTAGCTTTAGTGTTAAATATTTTCTGGATGTTTTTTAAAAATATTGTATAAATATAACGTTCGGGTCAATATGACCCGATTACAATTTTCTTTTAATTCTGTTTAAAAAATGCACGATACATTATTAATTAAGCGGGAAACGAAAAGAATAACTTCTAAAAACAGTTTTTAGTACGTTAGCACTTCAGTCAAGGTCAGAAGGCGCGATTATCATATCACGTGATATCATATCAAGCTTTTACTTCACAGATGATATAACTGTTAAGAACTACATTCCAAAAAAGAATAAGAATGTTATGAGCACAATGCATCATGATAAATCGATTAGTGACAGACTAGACAAAAAGCCAAAATTCTTATTAGATTACGATGCCACTAAAGGGGCTGTTGATACTCTTGATCAGCTGATGAATACATATACTTGTAAAAGAAAAACAAATCGATGGCCGCTAATTATATTTTATAATATGCTGGATACCTCTGCTTACAACGCATTTATTCTGTGGACATATTTAGATAAGAAATGGAATGAAAACAAATTGACAAAAAGAAGGTTGTTTTTAGAAGAACTAGACAAGTCTTTGGTTGACCCATATATTCAGACAAGACAACATCTCCCTAGAATTGAAGAGTCCTGCAATATAGTAAAAAAGATACAGGGTAAAAGGCAAAGTGATACATCACCAAGGCCTGCTGTTAATTTACAGGTGAATAATAAACGTACGAGATAAAAGTTCTGCCCATCAAACAACGACAATAAAACAAATATGTTGTGCAAGAATTGTAAAAAATACATATGTAAGTTTCATGTATCATATTATTGTCCAGAGAGCTAATAAAAATGAGTTAAGATTAAAATTATTTTATAATTTATTTAAGGGTTAATAAGCATGCTCATGTTATTAAATATTTTGCATTCAATTTGACATATATATATATATATATATTAACTATATCATGTTTACTATATTAAAAGAAACTTTATAAATCTTTAAAATAGCTATTTTACTGAAAACCTGCTTCACAGAGGCTTCCGCAGTTAGTATTTTGTATTCGGGTCATATTGACCCGAGTGTTACATGCGTATAGTAAGTGCGAACAGAACAGCAGGGTTAATATGCATAGTTACGATGACAAAGTGTTATTGATTCCCTTTCACGAGAATGCTACTGAAAATCAGCTGTCCATTTCAATTTGGTATCTATTAAATCTGTTATCTTAATTCGATTAACGATTAATTGACTTTGTAATCATGCGTGAAATCTTAACATGGCTTGCAAATATTATAAGTCAGGTAAAGGATCAGATGTCACCATCGTAAATCTGCTTTACCTCAAAATTACGAAGTTAATTCCGAAATATTTCAAACTGGAAACTAATTCATTAAATATTTGAAAAAGTAATGGCGTACTTTTACATCAGATAAATTAAATTAATTTCAATGTGTTTAGGTTTTTTTTGTTATTTCATTTTACTTCTGACTTACTAGTTTTATTAAAAATGAAAATTGAGAGATTTAGAGGGGTTTCAAAGATTTCTCAAAAATAGTGAGATAAATCTGTGTATTTTTGAGGAATTTATCTTATATTCTTAAAAGGAAAACCGTATATCAGGCTTCGGTGAACTAAGCATAAAAAATTTATGACCCCAAAATCAAGACATTAATCTAGTTAAACTGACGTTATGTGACATGACAAGAACCTTGGATATCCATTAATGAAATTTTCACAACCATTAAGAGGAAGATAGATGCTAAAGCATACTTATATAAGTCTTTCGTGATCCCAAACAAATTCGTTTGACAACACTTATAAAGAACATTAATATGCTCCCTAAATGTTAAATTACAGTTTTTGGAAGCAATTAATGAAACCCCAAGTTCAAACGCTTGCGTACATAAAAACGAGAACCTCATTGCAAATGTAATAAACGTTGTATTCCGCAAGGTTTAAATTATAGATTCTATACAACATCACGAAATGTCTGAAATTGTTTCTGAATATAAAGAAATAAAATCCTTTCCTCATTCTCTAAATCCAGTGGGAAAAAAATTATTCTTTCTGAAGAAGTTGCAAAGTTTCAGGCAGAATAGAAAGCGTGACTTTTAAATACTTAGTTCTAGTTTCTTTATTAAAACATTGCTTCTTCTAGTGACATAATAGATATCAAAATCCTCTTATATCTTAGAAGTTGTTTTTATTGTGTAGGAGTTAGAGGTTTTGAAAATCAACTTATACAACAGCGAACCTGGTTTCTGGGATGCGGCTGCATTCCTACAAAGTAAAAGATGATGAATTTAATCTGATTGAAAGTAAGTAAATTTATAAAAATTTTCTTTGTGATTCTTCTTTTTAATAAGAATCATGTTGGTTGTAAGGGGACAAAAAAAAGTTGACAGTCTCCCCAAAGAAACCGCGAAATATCTAAACCTTTGATACAGAGATTAGTTTTTAAGGAAATAAGATTTTGGAATAATGTAAACGTTGGCCAATCTGTTTATAGTCATCAAAACAAGCAAACTAAAGTACCCCTTTGGTTTGGTGAAAAAGTCCTGTTTATCTATTCCCCTATTTTCTTCGTCTCTTTCTTAGATGTTGATTTTTGTTCTTGCGGAGTAGACGGATCCATACACTGCGCGATAACTTGTCCGTATACTAAATGACATCTTAGTATAGTATATGGCAATGGATGGACGTTTTTGAGACAGAAAAACTTCTTCTTTGCTAAAAAGTCTAAGATATAAAGGTATCCTCAACAATCCAACATCAAGAAAATGAATCATAAATATGATTATTAATAGACTTTGATCAATTAGTCCTATTAGAATAATCATATCTAATTGTTCAGGGCAATGCTTTAAAGTTTCCCGCATTTTATTTATAGAACAAATACTCGAAATAAGTATGTCATTAAAATTAATTCTTCTCTATTTCTAAATACATGATTCTATTTTACGCTATATTTTAAATATTTTATAGTCTTTCGCTAACTATTGAAACCTGCACCACAGCAAGTGATAAAGCAAATTACAACTGAAGAAAAAACTGATATTTATTAATCATCAGCTATTAATAACTCACCAGTGTATAGCTGTGTTATGTTATTTAATCATCTATCCAAATTTGTCTAACGAGTAACAGGCAGATTATGCAGAGTTTATTAGTACTAGATCAAATGGATACCATATTAACCAGAACAAGCATAGTTTCAAATAAATAGACTTTCCAGGTACCTATGTAAGAGAAAACATTTCACGATAATTTGAAACACAGTAACAAACATACATTACTTGGATACCATCATCTTAGATCAGAAGACCAATTTATCAAAGTTATTGTTTTAATTACGCTGCATATCCCACGAGAATTAACGTATTGTTTAGCATAGTTATATGAAATAGATATAAAATAGAGGGATATATAAGCTGTATTATTACTCTGAATATTATAAAGTGATGAGAATGTGTTTCTATGTAATTGTATTTGCAAAGAACGGCAAAGAGAAATAAATAAATGCATATCCAAAAAGTATTTTTAATACGATGTATTTGTTAAATTTATATACCGTTTCAAAATCATATGAGAAATCCTTTGCCGGAAGTCTTTATTTTGATTCTTAATTAAATGATAAGGGTAATTAATATGAATTAATCAATTAATTTATCATTTAGTTACTTGAGATGACACCTCACTTCTGATATATCTAATCATAGCACCGTGAGGATGTTTGACTTTCTTAAGACTGATACATAAGAAATTAACTTTATGTAGATCTCATCTCTAACCCACAATTCATCAATCCGGAAGAAAAATCATTATTGTCATGTTGCTGGCATGTGTGAAAATAATAAAATGAAGAAAAAAAATTCGTATAAACTTTTGTTATACATGTCATTGCATATCATTCCTTTTATTCACAAAAATATAGATGGAAAAGTTTAGTTCTAAATATCGTAAAACAAGTAGATAAAAATGGACTTACAAATAACAGAATGAAGTAAAAAATAAAGTAGATACAAATGACCATTAAAAGTTTTTTACTTTCACGTATTCTGTCACGACTTCCATTAGTAGCCGGATGGGGGTTGATTTCTGTAATCTCACAAACAGCTAAACCTGATCCTCAGACAGCACTGATAATGTCTCTCCAGTACCATTAAGTGGAAACCGTTGATTAAGTCGTATCTCGAAGAAGACGGAGTGTAATGAGGGTGTAAGAGTGAAAGTAAGAAACACGGAGAGGTTCTATTTCCTGGGGTATCAAAAGTTTTTTTTTATAAGTTTCCTTTGCATTTAATTGGAAAGTTCATTAAGAGAAATAAATATTTTAATGAGAGAAAAATGAATACTTCCGAAATTGCAACCTTCATTAATAAAGGTCAATGAAAACTATATGTTGTTTAATTATTTTATTTGAAGGTTTCTACATATTTATAGTCTTTAAAAAGGTTTAATCTCTTTCAAATATTAATATAAATAACACCGTTTTAACTTAGGTTACTTTATCATTTATATGACTAATGATAAACACTTTATCGGTTTATTTTTGCTATAATTTTACTATTTTATGCAAAATTTACTCTATATTAGTTTTCACTATCTTCTTATTTAAGATTAGGAAGGTAAATTAAAAATTGAAAGTTTCTAATTGCTATCAAATTGATGCATGATACAATCTTGTAATTTGGATCATATTATAGATTATTAGAATGCTATTATTTAGTCCTGCTTTTTTCTGGTCCCAGATGCTATGAGAAGGTGTAAAGATCGCCATCTATCGAAATAAAAATAAGGCTCGACTTCTTTTGTAGTTATATAAATAGAGCGAACAAAAAAATCTTTTAGAACGGGAGTATGACATCCAAAACGATGACTTTTAAATTTCATATTAATTGAATATTAATACTTAGCTTTTTAAAATTAGTGTTTTGCGATATGTGCAATATAAATAAGCTAATAATTTGCACTAAAGAATTTTTGACAACTGATTGTGTAACTTATTCATATTTATTACCTTCAAAATAAAATGATGGTAGCTATGGTGTTGCTCCCTCATGGATAAGGGTGATCTTGATCCTTTAAGGAAATTCAGAGGTTAAAATGAATGGTGATATAAGGATAAACAATTAAAATCTTCGAATATAAGAAGGAATTGAACATGAACGCCTCACAAAAAACCTTATTTGCTTCTTATATTTTATTGTTTTTTTCTCTGTATATTACGGAGTTATTATGACTTCTTTCGGCAAATGTAGAAACCAAAATAATGAATTTCGGTAGAGATTTAGGCTTAAATATTATCGATAAGTTAAAAAAATACAGAT